>VMBQ01001646.1:54719-125529 GCA_007657795.1 Dreissena rostriformis | reverse complement strand
TAGCAGATGATATATGTTATGCGATTTTGATCAAACTTGATAGGGCTACAGAGAAGAAGAAACATGAACTTGCCCATTCCTCAAAGACAACCATAGAATGGCTGAATTATCAGCTTATGATTAACAATTCAAGGGTGTTGATTAAAGCATATCGTACTGGGTGTTTGCTGATGCATTAGCCGGCAGTGCCCGATTTGCTATCCATCTTTGCTGCAGCTGGGTACATTACCTGCAATCTGCTTATTACTACATGTATCTGCAGCAAAAAAGCAACCTAGAGGATACGCACCCGGACGTTTATCGAAAGTTTGGTATTGGTTTTCACGTTGTTCGTAGGAGCCATCAGTGCTGGGCTGGGCTAGGGCGTGATCTTTTCATTGAGCAAACATTGATGATCATTTATATATGCGGCAGTGGAATGACCGACGAAATGCAAACCCCTTGGACCCTATCTGCAACATCCGAGCACAACAGTGCTATGCAGGATTTCACAGACCTTACCTATACTTCAAGTCCAAAACACAAAGACTCAACTGAGGCGTGCATCAAAGGAGATTCTTCTGATCTAGAGAAAATGCAGACACAGATTACAACCTGCTCACCATACACAGCTGACCCTACTCTGAGAAACATGGTCAATGGGATAGTGGCTGGGTCCGATGTGAATGTTCATGCAATTGAGGCGATAGGGAAAACGATCATAAGAGATATCATATGAAAGTCGGTCTTTGCTTATAAATTCACGAGAAAATACAGAGCCAAAGCTCTTGGGAATAGCTTGGCTGTTAAGATCGCTTCTGACCGTGCTTTTTATCCTGCTCTTCTGTTCCTGCGTTTTCTCGTGGCGTCAAAATCTGGAGATCCTTCCCTTGTAGTCGTATTGTCTTATGAACTGAGCTCCCATCCTGCTTCCTTCTTTGAAGCCAAAAACATACTTTGTACAGCAGATACGCATCAGATCGCTCAGGCAATTTGAGAGTATGCTGTAGACACATCATGTGAGGCTGTGATGAACTGTATTCATGAAACAGATGCATGATAGTGGCACATTGTTGCATCGTTGAGCATGGAGAAGGGCGACTCATATAATACAATAGCCGAGTCTTATGTAGAGTCAGAGAAAGCCATTACGGACAAGCGACAGTCGGGTTCGATGGTTACGAAGACGGTCATTATAACAAAGACAAAACGCACCGGAGACGATAAAACAAACGTGAATCATATTGTGAGTTTCAGCAAAGAAACAGAATTCTTATGTAAAAAAGGAAGACTTTTTGTCTGGTGACAGAAACAAGGCCGGCATGGTTGCTCTGATCAGCACAACTCTGACAAAAATGGGATGCTATGTCGTTCTGTCTTCAGTGGATGCAGACGTTGAAATTGTTAAAGCAACAGTATAACGATCCCGTCGTAGCACCACAACATTTGTGGTCGAGGATACAGATTTGCTCATCTTTATCCTGCATTACTCCGAAAGGGACAATAAGACCATCTACTTCCGCTTTGATGTAAATAAATAGTCAAAGGAACACAAAGTGTATAATATTAACCTTTTGAAAGAACTCGTGCGTATTCAGGCTGTAATTAATCTTCAATGATTTTCAGCAAAAATGAAGTCTTCAGAAGTTAGTAAAACCTGATCCTATAATGAAGTCACGTGCTAGTTCGTTCTCTCTTCCAAATGTCGTAAATTGGATTTTATGATTATTCAACTCCTAAGTGATAACCTCAATGCGATTAAAGTGTACCTTGTCTCCTAAACTATGGCGTTTCACATAACAACCATAACGTTTGAGTAACAAGTTATGGATTATAAATGTGATATAAAATGTGTTCTTCGCTCTCTGAAACCTGGGTATATACACCACATTCATCAAATTTGAGTGGATAGTTACATTGTTATATTTTATGATCATAAATAGGTTTTGTCGGCCATCTTGGCGGCAAGTTTGGACGCTGTGTTGGATTTGTGTGTAATATAATAAACTTAAACAATGTCTGATGATCTTAATGTGTTCTTTTACCCTTGAAACCTATGTATAGACACCAAAATCGTCAAATTTGAGTGGATAGTAATATAGTTACGGTCATTGATAGGTTTTGGCGGCCATCTTGGCGGCCATTTTGGACGCCATGTTGGATTTCCGTGTAACATAATTAATTTACACCTTGTTTGATGATATTAATGTGTTATTTGCCCCGTGAAACCTGGATATAGACACCCAATTCATAACATTTGATGGATAATTAAATAGTTATGATCATAAATAGGTGTTGGCGGCCATCTTGGCGGCCATCAACGCCATGTTGGATTTGTGTGTAATATATTATAAAACTTTCCGGAGGTCCGATTTTGGTAAACTTTTGATATGTTTTTAAGGACCTTCTACCCTACCAGGATCAGTTAAAATACCTTTTGTAGCAATTTTGGGGGGGTCAAAGTGTATATTGACCCTACTAAATAGGTAATTTGGAAATTTGACATCCGCCATTTTAAAATGGCCGCCATACCCCTGTATGCAAATTTTTGAGAGTGGGTCCATATCTGATATTGTTCAGTATGCTCTTAGCTAGTATTCTGCAAATTTTCATGCTTTTATCACATCATGAACAATTCTGGTAAAAATCTGCACAAATCGACTGGACTATAAAGTAAAGGAATGCTGGAACTAACAAAATACATATGTTCAAAATAAAACCATTTACAGCATTGTTTAGAGTTTACTAAGCTGCGATACAGTACGTGTTGGAGATATATCTGTTTTCGGTTACCTGTAATTAAGCGACCATTATGTGAACTGTTAAAGGATGAATCCTCAAATGAGGTGCGATTTCTGATTCCACACCGTGTAATTTACGAAATGAAACATGTGGCGGGATCGAAACGTAGGGGCGTATATTTCAAAAATATTTATTTCGTAAATCATATACATGTTAGCATCATAAACATAACATACCGATTGTCTTTACATTTATCTTTGTCTAAATGAAATGTTTCTCACTTGAATCAATATTGACAATCCAAGAACATGAATTGAAACAATTCATGTAAAATCGTTACTTTTGCAGTGATTACAAAAACAAGGGCGTGCACTGGAGAATCACACTTTATATAGTTTTTTATAGATTAAAAGTAACCAACCACTTAGGTGCTCATGAATGGATTTTAGCAAATCGGAATTCAAATGAGTAGCAGTACAAAACGGATTGTCAACAATTATACATAACTCAGTATTATCCACAGACAGACAAACAGGAGTAATGAAGCATTCATATCATGGATTATATCATGTATGTTTCACAGAGAAAAGAGAGGGCCCTAGTATGGAATCTTGTGTAACTCCATCAGTAGTAGGTAATGAATCGGATAAACAGCTAGATATTATAAAACAAACTGAGTCTTGTCATTTAAATTGTCAGTTATCCCAAATAAAAGCACATGCCACTTTGGTATGTGTCTATTGTCCTCTAAATCTTTTAATGAAAGAGTACCATTATAAAACTCACTGATACAAATATGAAAAAATACAGTATGCGTAGTCAATAACACTCTATTGTTCTCATTTATTTCACATAACCGTTCACAAGTTTGGGTACGGAATATATAACATAATTATGAATACAATTTATTGACACCCTTTTTTCAAAACTTTGAAGTATATAAAAATGCAACTGAAATGTCGCTCAGGCACACGAAGTTCATACGATCAGCATGAATAATTAAACCATGCACTATTAAGAAACCATTTAAACTGTGTGGATATGGAGTTGTCTTATGTTGCCGTAATATGACATGCACACGTCAAAAAATGTAATACATAACGGGAATGAATAGCAGTGTTTCATCAAACAAGATTCTCAAATTCGCTCTGAAAAGGATCTTTTTACTGGTATTGCGTGATGATATCTTTTCATTCTGATTAAGAATAATAGGCCGACAGTTTAAAACACATGATTTACTTTAGGATAATATTTAAATCATATTTAAGGTTGTGATGAGTATTCCATATAACTTGATGTAATTGTTTCGATGATTAAATTGTGTCAATTAAATACACATTTCGAGGCGTGTATGTCAATTACACAACCGGTTAATTGGAATTTTAATGTTTTAATTAGAATTGAATTATGTAGTTAAACAGTTAATTACAAACAAAAAACAACAGTAGCATAGCAACATTGGTAAAAAGGAAACATTGCAAATGCAACACAAACCCTTAACTTGTATTTATTCAACTTATTTGTAAATACAGATAAAAATCGAAAAGTAAAATAAATGGTAAGCTTAATAAAATTAAATCAATTAACACACTAGAGTAGGTATAAATGGATATTGGATATGTCAACATAAGCTATCGATTTCTAATAATAAGTTTTTGTCGCTGATAAGAATCCCTTAGAAATATATTAGAAAACAATTTGTTATTAATATGTCTTCTTAACTAACGCAAACATTCGAGAGTGTGTAATTTAAACCAATTGACCTTTAATGTATTGTAGTTAGGTAGGTACTCTGTTCAAGGTAATGTGCCACCCAATGACATAATTGATTATGAATTTAAATGAGCCTCGCTCTGGGTAAACGGGGCTTTATGTATGTGCGTAAAATGTCTTCCAATATTAGTATGTGCAGTCCGCACAGGCAAATCAAGTGACGACACTTTCCGACAAAAGTTTATTTTTGCTAAGAAGATCATTTAAACGAAAAATACAATCAAAGTGGAAACTGTACGGACTTTAAGAGCATTCATTAAGCCCGGTTTTCCCAGAGCGAGGCTAAAATAAATTGTTGAATCTGAAAAACCTAATTGAATATACGACATAAGAACGATGGGCAAGTCTTTCTTTTATATATAATGAAGTTATTAAGGATTTTGCACAAAACACATTATGTTTATTATTTTATTAGTATACTAGATACAAAATTAACAAAGAAAAAGAAGACGAATTACATGCATCACATTTATTTTCCATTGTTTTGAAGTGCGGAAATGTGAATGCAAAATCACAATATCGAATAAGTTAAAGTCTACAAATGTCATGTTAAGACGACAAATAATGACCTGCAGACAACACGAAAAAGTTACCTCATACATAATTTATGCAAAATTAACAATTCATTGCATCGCGTGTCTTCCGAATTTATCATTTAACTTCATGGTCCTCGTCAGTTTTCATTAAGTCAACGTTTAATTTCATAAAAAAAAAATCGTTTAAAACTTAAACAACACACACAGGACAAATGCGTACGGGGTTTTATGTTTAAAGGGTTGGTGAAGTTTGAAACAAACCAATTTTAAGCAATCAATACTCGCATGTTTTCTTATTTAACATATTGATTTGTGGATTATACTTTTTGCCTTGATTTGTAACCAGTTCCCTTAACTGTAACGTTGATAAGCGTGTAGTTTGCCAATCCCTTTAAATGTTAATGTTTCTTAAAAACATAGCTGTCCTGGACGAGTATTCAATTGTTGTATATTATTGTATTTTTATAGTAAGAAAAATAGTTTAAAACTAAATGCATCCTTTTGTTTTNTTTTTTTTTTTTTTTTTAATTTAAAGTTTATAAAATATTATAGATGCATCGGAAAAAATAAGTTGTCATTTGAAAATTACGTACTAACATGTCAAGAATATGTATGCCTGCCCCGCACGAAAGTCTTCAGCGATGCTTCTATTACGCAACTACATTCACGTTCAATTGCGTTTGCGTGCAGCAAAAATGCTGTTCTACAATCCGCTAACACATATTTAGACAAAAATTATATTTCAAATTAAATTAAATCAGTTCTGGTTAGCATCTGTTTAAATTTATTAAGTTTACACCTCACGCATTGTTTAATGAATATTTCACGAACATATCTGTTTATAAAAAATAAAATGGATTAATCATTTGGTCTTTACCCTTATCAATTACAAGCGAGTCTGCCTATTTGCCACTTAAACAAGCAGTATATTTCCAGGAATTTACAGCGTGCATTAAAGGCTATGATTTTTTTCAAACAATTCTTTCGCTCGCTGCAAAGCGCTATCAAATACTAGATGCCGTTTTGCACAATGTTGAGCTCATTGTCAATAATGCGTGTAATTACTTAACAAGCTGACCTATACACATGTTGACCTTTGCACTTTAGTGTGAACTCTTCATTTGACCATTAAGTGATCGAGTTTCTCCGCACAGATATCCTAAAATTGCATGATAAATGATGAAGTCAAAGTCTGGACAAGCTGATTTATAGCCAAATTAAATATTCGACCTTTATGTGTGGCATTTACCTTCGCGATATGGAGACGGTTGTTACATGTGGCACACAGTCTCAACATGGTGAATATTTGTGGTAAATAATTAACAAATTTCATGATTAACATGGACTTACAGTTAGGACAATATGTTATATGACCAAAAGTATCCTCGAACTTTAATTCTGGGACACTGATGTTACATGCAGCAGGACGTCCTCGCCGAATGGTCATTTGATGTAAGTTATTTCAAAAAGCATGGATGGATGGACGAAGTTACAGTACGAACACACCGTTGTATGGCCACATTTAACCATTGATCTCTAAATGTGACCTTCACTTTTGAGGAAGAGAGACGGATGTAAGACGCGACACGTTGTCTCATGGAGGTGAACATTTATAATAATTTATTTTTAAATCTAACATTGTTAAAATATCGAGCTTTCCGCAAGCGGGCTCGACACAAAAGTATGAAAATGCATTACCTTCATATTGCCGTTTCACTGCACATGTAAACTGCTTCATGATGACATTCAACGTTCTTTTATCAAAGTTAAAAAAACATATATTCATTTATAATGTGTTGACACGCGCAAATTTTACATATGAAAGTAATTGCACAGTTTGCAGAGACAGAAATTAAAACAATTAAACAGAATATGATCAACAAACAAATCGAGTCTGTAGTGAGTGAACTTTAAAGTTACCGCAAAGGCAGACGTAGCAACAAAAGCTATTATGTAGTAATTATAATATGTAAGGCATAATTTATGTAATTGCTTACCAGTCTATGGAGGAATGCTAGCATACTTCTTTTTCTTAGTATGAAACTGTATGTCGATATTCACAAAACACAGATTTACATCGATAAAAGAAGTATTTCAACTGAGCTTACTTTATACATGTTCGTTAGGCTGCTATATAAGACTGTGTTGGGAACAAATCAGAATCCAACATTTGATTGAACATCGTTCCAACTATAAGGTGATAAATTGTTAAATGAGCTCCAATCTATGATACCACGCCGTGCAATTTACGAAATGCGACACGTAACGGAACCTATACTTAGTGCGATTATAAATGGCCTAATTCTAACAACGATGGTCACAACCCCGGATTCTGACATTTGACTTAAAAGAAACATTATACATATTTGTTATGGTGATGTCTTTTAAACAATAAGCTTCATGTTTAACGCATTTGAACTGAACAATGATGTCATAATTAAATCTCGTGTCACAAAAAAGCACACAGGCAAGATAGAATGTTAAAACGCTTTATCATGGATGTTTTCAGTTGACTAAATCTATCATTTACAGAACACCGTGTTATAAGTCTGTTGTCCCCTTAAGCTTTTAGTGAAAAAGTAACATTGATAAAGCTGGTTTATACGATCGATCATAATAAAGCGTGTATAGATAGTTTTGAAATGTCTGAAGTCTCAGGTCACGAAGATGTATGACCTTAAATATATTATATGCGCGTGTTTTGAATGACAGGAATTTAATTTAAGATGCTGTTTTTGCAATGTCACTCGACACCTTTTTTTGCAAAAACAAAATACAATGGAAAGTTATGTAAAATAATTCATAATCGCACCCGTCGTTAACATTACAAATACGGAGATAAATAATGCGAGTAAACAAATCACGTTAAACTCTTTGTATAAGAAGTTGTTTGATATACTTTCGTCGACGCCGTAATATAAGACGAAGTAGTCGGAAAGTAAAAACCCATAACGTGACTGGAGAGCAAAGTTTCATCAATCAAGGTTCTCAAATTCGTACTAAAGATTGTCATTAACACGGGACATCATGATATCTCTTCCATTACGATTTGAGAAATAACGACACCAGTTTTAAAGACATGATTTACTCTAA
This sequence comes from Dreissena rostriformis, assembly GCA_007657795.1. Taxonomy (NCBI): domain Eukaryota; kingdom Metazoa; phylum Mollusca; class Bivalvia; order Myida; family Dreissenidae; genus Dreissena; species Dreissena rostriformis. The sequence goes on along the minus strand of VMBQ01001646.1, from coordinate 117,406 downwards.
GTAAATAATATTTTCGATTGTAAGCAACAGTTTTATCGCAAAACGGGTATGATTGAATAACTTAGTATAAATATTTGGAGATTAAACTTGTTTCATAAATACCGTTGTTAAGGTGGAAATGGCATTTCAAATAACGCTAATGCAATTTAAATATTAATTTAACAGTGAACATTGCTTATAATCGCTTTAGGTAAACACTCAAAAATATTAACCAATCTTTTAAACTTCATTAAAACATGCGCTGTTATTTAAAAATTACATTTTTTCTGACAAATTAAGTTATATAACAACTACACATAAAAGGCAACTCGTTCAATTCTGTGAGAACAGAACAAACCGACATACGGGAATGTGTTTTTGTCAAAGATATATATTGGAATTCTATAAACAAATTTAAACAATCATACTTGGATATTTAATATGTTAACGTATGATATCGATTACAGTTGATGGGTTTTTGACGTTAATTATAATCTATTAGAAATCTATTAGAAAGCAATTTGTTTTAATTGTACCACCAGACCTTATGAAATGACATTAATTATAATCATAGGGTTATATGTCATTTTCATTTGTCATAAAATAATCTACTTATGGAATGTGAAAAATCTTCAACCTTGAAATTCAAAGCAAAAATTGACACATTTGTAACAAGAGTTTGTGCCTCCCAGAAAGGTTAATTAATTTAAATAGATGATATATATTAAATAATTATAATGACTGCTTTATAAACAACATTTTTTTTTTACACGCGCAAGGGTTTTGCAAATGTTATCTGCCATTTGATACAAAAACAAAATATAAAGTAACAAACCATACACAATTTTGTGTAATAAAGATTGCTTAAAAAATTCAAACGGACACAGCAAATAAAGATTAAATTTCATTTCTGGTTTCTTCCGTTGACGATGTATGAATTATTTCCCCTTTTAATCTATGTAATTCAAATTCGCGAAATGAGTTTAATTCAAGCTAACACACTTTGTGTTGAAGCATCTTGACTTGTTTTTGTCGTTCAAAAAATACGTAACATGTTATTGTATATGTAAATAATGCAAAATACACTCATCTACTATATCAAAGATGGTAATCACGTGACGATGAAGATGGCGACGTCCGTGCCGAAACATGTTTTTTTGCCGTTTATACATTTTATAACTTTTGTTTATTTTTTATATGACGCTCATTTAATATCTAGCCAAATTAGTAAGAAATATATTATCATTTACTACGTATTACTATTCGCTTTATATCTCGACTTCACTCGCTACGAATTTTCTTAATTTTTTGGCCATTAGTTGGCACAATCAAAACATTTTTTCCAGCAAGTTCCCCCTCGGTATATATTATAGTGACGGAGTATTCACTTCTCTTCAGTTCACATGGTCGTCTTATTTTATTAAAAAAATATCGTTTTTTTGAAACAATTTCCAAAAATTCCCGATCTTTTCTATTATCACCTATTCATCTATTGTTTACCGTGCATTATAATTTACACGTCAATGCGGATTTGAAGTCATAAGACCTGTTCGCGCTTATATTTGTGGTTTTTTAATAAATGAAACAACAACAACAAATCAATGGCTGTTTGGGTAATGAAATCAGAAGATTAACATTTTTTTCGAATATGTTAAAATATTTGATTTACTATTTAAAATGCTACCGCAGCACAAACTTACATCGACGTCAAATCCCCAGCGTAATTCCAGCTTTTTTCGACGCGTTATATATTTCCTCTCCTCTTCTGTTAGCGTATGTTGATCGCGAGATCGTCTTTTTATGTCGATGTTATTATTTGTAATTTCATTGTCTTGCGTGATTCCTATAATTCCGGTACAAATGCAGTTGAAAATTAAATAAAAGAACACACACCTTAGTAATATACTTTTGAGGTTTGGTTCAATCATCGTGAAGTGGTTTTTATTATTTCCTCATTTTAAATATTTGACGCTTTACACTATCGCAATAGATTCAATTTATAACTTGATTCCTGAAGTAAGCAATGTATTTGTAGTTTTCTCATTAAGTTTTAATTAAACTAAAACTTTAAAATTGAACAGTCTTATCACGCCTTAAACACATAACCACTGTTAATCCTCTCCGTAACAACGTAACACAGTTACAACCACGTTTACAATTTAAACTATTATAAACTTTCCTATAGCTGATAAAAATTGTTTACATCCATGATATCTCGATATGATTAACGCGGACAACCTTACACATAATCCAGAGTGTGTATTCCAAAATCAAGTAATGATAACTAAAACCCTTTACGATCAGATAGGCTATTCGAGAGCCACTGTTCACTCGTTTCAATGCACTTAACCGTTGCTTGCGATACTTTAATAACAATACAATGTATAGAAGCGAGCCGCAGTCTGTGCAAACTGGGCTTAAAGCATGTGCGTAAAGTGTTGTCCCAGATAAGCGTGTGCAGGTCGCACAGCTTATCAGGGACGACCCTTTCCGCCTAAAGTGGATGTTCGTTTAGAAAAGACTTCCGTTAAACGAGTAATTCCATAAAACGCAAAGTATCGTTTCGATGAGTCTATGCTGAGTTTCGGACAGCACAGGCTAATCAGAGAGAAGGCATTTCGCACATGCAATAAACCCAGTTTTCCCTCATCTATCCCGCTGACATTCTTGAGCGACACTTCAATACGAAACTATCTTAACGTTTTAAAAATCCTCAGTTGTGCTCCCGAAACCCTTCCACTAGGTACATATTTATTTTAATCCTATAACTGTTTACACAAATAAGACAACAGAATGATTGAAATATAACTTCAGCTCTGGTTAGCATCTGTGTGTATTAACTGCATTTACCATTTACATAAGCACGCATGTAAACACACTACAGTTTTTATTTTATTTAATCACAGCGATTCTGTTGGCATATGAACAGCCCACTATTATTGTGTAAATGCAAAGCGCTACAGTTTCAAGTCTATGTCGAATAAACATACGATTCTGGTAAGTAACATGTTTTTACTTACAGTCTGTTTATTGCACAATCAAGTAATGAAAGCCGAATGATGGATTGCTTTCATTTAACTGTGACGGTAAATGAAACAGTTCGAACGTTTATTTAATGCATCAGTGTAACTACATACTGGTGTACCTACGTTGTAAACAGTTTTACGACAAGACTGTAAAATAAAGATTATAACTTAATTACTAGATATGTTTTATTAATGATTTAAACACAATGTCATTTTGCCAAAACTTCGATTTGATAATTCAACTATTTCAATAGATTGTCTTTCGTCATCAAGCAAATACGCTTCATGTAGCGAGGTAAATAGCGAGCCTCAGGAAAGGACATAATTAATAAGAGATGCAAACACACGTCAGGTATTTCAGGATACAAAGTTTACGAAGAACAAAACACCGAACTATATGCATGGCATGTATTCTACGTTCTATGAAGTTAAGATATTTGTATGCAATATCACACTATCGAAAAAGGTAAATGCCTACAAATGTCATGTTCAGACGATGCATTTAAATTTCTATTGACAAATAATGACCTGCAAAGTATCACGAACAAATTACCTCATACATAATAGGGCTACATAATTTATGCAAAACTCACAATGCATTGTATCGTGTGTCTTTCAAATATCATTATTATAATGACAATATCATCTCATATCATTTCATATCTTTAAACTTCAAGGACCTCCTCAGATTTCATAAAGTCAACGTTCAATTTGATGAAAAAGTACATTTTAAACTTACAAAGACATATTTGCATGGAGCATTATGTTTTACGGACTCTGGGATTTTAAATTAAATTAATTGTAAGCAATCACTTTGTGCATGATGTTCTCATTTAACATATTTATTTGTGAATTTTACTTTGTGCATTGATTTGTACATGCAGTTTCCGTAATTTAATGTTGTAGTGTTGTATTGCCATCCCTCCAATGGTATATGTTTCTTTAATACATATGCGCCCTGAACGATTATTTAAGTTATATTGTATCTTTTTAACGATTTTTACGAGTAAAAATTATAAAAGTTTCATAAGGAAAAAATAATCATCAGTTTATTTTCATCACATCAGCTCAACTTTGTTAAACCGTACAATACCTTACAAATTGCTCACTTCGAAGTCAAGACAATGAATGCATGAACCGTGCGATTGTCTTCTATAACCAAACAACATTCATTTTTCAGTTGTGTGCAGCCAAAATGCAGTCCTGCAATCCGCTTACAAATATCTAGACCAACTTACGACTTTAAATTTACATTAATCAGTTCTGGTCAGCATCTGTTCCAATTTATTGCATTTATACTGTACGCTTTGTTCAATGTATTTTATTCTCACTCATTAGAAAAACATTCCATTTTCCGCATTTACGCATACTCGAATTGGTTTGTATTAAAAACAAACCAATTGGTAAATCATTTTGTTTTCGCCCTAAAAACTGTCTGTTCGTCATTTTAAAACAAACGTAAGTGTCCAGGAAAATCCCATAGTACATTATAAATTATGAATTATGTTAAACAACGCTTTCGCCGAAAAATTATATTTAATATAATAGATGCTTGTCGGCTACACGTCGAGCCCAATGTAAATACTAAAAAAGATCGCCGTGGCGTAGTGGATATGGTGTCCGCCTAGCGATCGGGAGGTCATGGGTTCGAACCCCACTGGGAGCGTTCCTTTGATCTCCCTCAAAGACACCAAGTACTGGTTCTAGTCCCAGGAAACTGACTCGAAAGCGTTTATATAAGCCTCCGGCTTTCGATGCAATCGAGCTTAAATAAATAGGTTTAAACTAATGTAAATAATGCTTGTTTAGCAAGCTGAACTAAGCACATGTCTGACCTTTACTCTTTAGTGTGACCTTTACATTTTGAGAAAGGTGTGATAACGCTTCTGCTCAAAGCAAACATGGTTGGTAAATTATTTTAAACTTGCATGATAAATGATAAAGTTACAGTTTGGACAAGCTGTTTTATAGCCTTATTTTACATTGATGTGTGATATTGATCTTCGAGGAAGGGAGAAGATTTTTGGACATGGTAAAAAGTCTTAATATGGTTAAAATTTGTTGTGAATAATTTTCAAATATCATAATCAAATACAAGTAAGGACAAGTTGTTTTATGGCCAACGATAACCTCTAAGTTTGACCTTTATATTTGTTACAAGGAGTCCGATGTCACACGCAACATGTCGTCTCCTCCGTATAGTGGTCATTTGAAGAAAGTTATTTTAAAATTCCAATAAGAATGGTCAAGTTTCTGTCCAAACTAGCTGTTTTGTAGTTAAAAATTATCTTTGACCACTAAGTGTGACCTTTATCTTTGTGGTAGGGAGACGAGTGTTATATGTGACACGCATTCTATTCATAGTGGACATAGGTGGTAAGCTTGTAAAATAGCGCGATGAATGTCAAAATTACAGTGCGGAAAAGCTGTTTTACAACCAAAATTGATCTTTAAGTGTGACCTGGACGTTTGAAGAAGGGAGACGGGTGTCCACATTTAGAGCGTTCTGCTTACAAAAAAGTGTGCATAACCTACATATTGCCCTTTAACTGAAGCTGTGCTATGGTACATTTGACAAAGCCGTAGTAAGATAAATATGTTTGCTGAACACAACAATTATTTATGATGTAGACACATGGTGCCTTTAACAAAAGACTTGCGAATTGACAACTAGGATTATTAGTTTGGTGATTTCTTTCGGCCTTTACATATAACTCAACATTAAACGGAAACGATTTCATGAATATGCTTCATGTTTTGTTGTTGTTGTTTTTTTAATTCATTCTTCAAAAGCTACCACTACTCATAAATTCATCTATAACATTAACTGTTCGGTGATGGTTTAACGTGGCAGAAATAAATAGTATCATTTCCATGAAGAAAAATATGATACGGGAATCTATATTATCCAATGCGACATCACACCGAGTGCGTTCAAAAACCTGAAAGTATCATTTTCAAAGAAAAAAAAACTATTTGCGACTTAACCGATCAATCAAATAACATTCATGGTACACTAACACAGAAATTACAACCTCGAACAAATGGCAAAGAGTGCGACTATTTTACAATTCCTGTCTATATTAGATTTTTATTATTTTATTTTGTCGAACACATTTGACAGTTATATCGGCAGTTTTATATATGAAATGAATTGTAACGTTGTGCAGGGAAAGTGATTGTTTGAAAGAAACATAAATGATCAAATCGAGTTTGTAGTAAGTGAACTTTTTGTAATGGCAAAGTCTGACGTAGCATGCGAAGCTTTTTGTAAAGTAGTTTCTTATGAAAATGAGGGTGAGTGGAAGCATAATTACTTAATTTTCATTTACAACATATTTAATTTTACGTAATTCATCATTCGCATCGGTTAAGAATACACATAATTATTGCGAGTTTTGATTACTGGATAATATATTTTTAAGTAACTTGATGCTCTGGAACGAAATGTATTTAAATGTTTAAAATCAAACCATTTACAACATGAACTAGTTGATACAAGTTGGGTAAGTTCGATATTATAAGCTTCTTTTACTTAGTAGTAAATTGTTTGTCAAAATTACCCGCATCGCTTTACCAAATCCGCATTTACCACGATAATAGTATTCAACGTAATTGTACTTTAAACATATTATATAGGCTGATATCTAGAACAGTGTTTGGAATAAATCAGTATCCAGAATCCGAAAATATTCCACACACTATGCCAACTGGTTAGTGATATATTGTTAAATGAGCTGCGATTTATTATGCCAAGCCGTGTAATTTATGAAAAACGACACGTAGCGAAACCTATACTTAGAGCGATTATAAATGGCCCCATTCAATAAACGATGGTCACAACCCCGGATTCTGACATTTGTCTTAAAAGAAACATTATNCTTGAAACTTGAAACTGTAAGGTAGTTTTTTACTCGTCAAATTTACCGTTATCCGTTCGCTTTTGGCATATTCACAATTATTAGCGGTTCCCAGACTTCATTCGAACCGTATCTAAACGTGAAGTGTAATTTTTTGGCCATTAGTTGGCTCAATCAAAACATTTTTTCCAGCAAGTTCCCCCAAGGTATATATACTGCCGTGACAACGGAGTATACACTTCTCTTTAGTTCACATAGTCGGCGTACTTTTGTTAAACTGATCGTGTTTTTGAAAAAAATTCAGTTATTCCCGACCTTTTCTATTATCACCTATTCCTCTATTGTTTACCGGGAATTATAATGTACACGTCACGGTGTCTGCGGATTTGAAGTAATAAGACCTTTTCGCGCTTACATGCGTGGTTTTAGCAACTTAATTGCTTAATTAACTTTCAGTGTTTTGAGTTTTTTTCCCTTAAATAATGATGCTCATAAGGTTATAATGTGTTAAGCACCTTAGTGGTAAAAACACTTGATAACACAGATACAATAATGAAAAACCTTAAACTGATGAAACATTATGGAGTTGTCTAATGTTGCCGTAATATGACATGCACACGTCAACAAGTTTGATTCTCAATTCTCAAATTCGCTATGAAAAGGATCTTTTTACTGATATTGCGTGATGATATCTTTTTATTCCAATTAAGAATAATAGGCCGGCAGTTTACACATGATTTACTTTTAGATAATATTAAAATGCTATTTAAGGTTGCGATGATTATTCCATATAACTTGATGTAATTGTTTCAATGATTAAATTGTGTCAATTAATTAAACATTTCGAGGCGTGCATGTCAATAACACAACCGGTGAATTGGAATCTAATGTTTTAAATGTGTATGTAGTTAAACAGTTAATTACAAACACAAAACAACAGAAGCATAGCAACATTGATAACAAGCAAACATGGCAAATGCAACACACACCCTTTACTTGTATTCATTCAAATAATTGTCGATATTTAAATACAGATGAAAATCCACGAGTAAAATGAATGGTAAGCTGAACAGAAATAAATCAACACACTAGAGTAGGTATAACTGGATATTGTATATGTCCACATAAGTTATCGATTTCTAATATTATTTTTTTCGCTGATTAGAATCCATTAGAAATCTATTAGAAAACAATTTGTTATAAATATGTCTTCTTTACTTACGCAAACATTCGAGAGTGTGTAATTTAAAACAATTGACCGTTAATGTATTGTTCTATAGGTACTCTGTTCATGGTAATGTGCCACCCAATGGCATAATTGATTATGAATGTAAATGAGCCTCGCTCTGGTAAAACGGGGCTTTATGTATGTGCATTAAGTGTCGTCTAATATATGTATTTGCATTCCGCACAGACAAATCAAGTGACGACACTTTCCGACTAAATTTAATGTTTGCTGAGAAAATCATTTAAACGAAAAATACCATTAAAGTGGAAACTGTACGGACTGTAAGCGCATACATGAAGTCCGGTTTTCCCAGTGCGAGGCTAAAATAAATTGTTGACTCTGAAAACCTAATTGAATATACGACATTAGTACGATGGGCAAGTCTTTCTTGTATATATAATGAAGTTATGACGAATTTTGCACAAAACACTTCATGTTTTTATTTGATTAGTATACAAGATACAAAATTAACAAAAAACAAGAAGACGAATTACATGCATCACATTTATTTTTCATTTTTTGAAGTGCAGAAATTTGTATGCAATATCACAATATCGAATACGGTAAAAGTCTACAAATGTCATGTTAAGACGACGCTTTAAATTTTCTCTTGACTTATAATGCAGAGAACACGAAAAAGTTACCTCATTCATAATTTATGCAAAATTAACAATTTATTTGCACCGTGTGTCTTCCGAATCAATCTTTTAACTTTATGGTCCTCAGTTTTCATTAAGTCAACGTTTAATTTTATAAAAAAATATCGTTTAAAACTTAAAAACACACCCAGAACAAATGTGTACGGGTTTGTATGTTTAAAGGGTTGGAGAATTTTGAAACAAACCAATTTTAAGCAATACGTGCATGATTTTTTTATTTAACATATTGATTTGTGGATTATACTTTTTGGATTGATTTCTAGGCATTTCCCTTAATTGTAATGTTGATAAGCGTGTAGTTTGTCAATCCCTTTAACTGTTATTGATTCTTAAATACACAACTGTCCTGGAAGAATATTCAATTTTTATATATTATTGTATTATTATGGTAAGAAAAATAGAAAATAGTGAACAATTAAATGCATCTTTTTGTTTTTTCTCACTAAAGAATTTTTTTTTTTTTTTTTTAATTTAAAGTTTATAAAATATAACAGCTCCATCGGAAAAAATAAATTGTCAGTTGAAAATTACGTACTTACATGTCGAGACAATATATGCCTGCCCCGCACGAAAGTCTTCAGCGATGCTTCTATAACGCAACTACATTCACCTTTCAGGTGCGTGAAGCAAAAATGCCGCTCTGCAATCCGCTAACACATATTTAGACAAACATTATTTTTGAAATTTAATTAAATCAGTTCTGGTTAGCATCTGTTTCTATTTGTTAAGTTTACACCTTACGCATTGTTTAATGCATATTTCACGAACATATATGTTTACAACATAAAATGTGGATGAATCATTTTGTATTTGCCCTAATCAATTACAAGCGTTTCTGCCTATTTGTCACTTAAACAGTATATTTCCAGGACAATTACATAGTGCATTAAAAGCTATGGATTATTTAAAAAAATTCTTTCGCTCGCTGCAAAGCACTATCAAATACCAGATGCCGTTTGGCACAATGTTGAGCTCATTGTCAATCATGCGTGTAATTACTTATCAAGCTGACCCAAACACATGTTGACCTTTGCACTTTAGTGTGAACTCTTCATTTGACCATAAGGTGATCGAGTTTCTCCGCACAGATATCCTAAAATTGCATGATGAAGTCAAAATCTGGACAAGCTGATTTATAGCCAAATTAAATATTCGACCTTTATGTGCGACATTTACCTTTGCGAAAGCTTACTTACGAATTTCCTGGACGAGTTGAATAAAATATGGTATGATATGACAACGAGTGTCAGATCTTTTTTATCACATGCTTTTAAACTAAATAAAATACATCTTAATTGACCAAACAAATGCTGATAGATCTAAAAGTTGTTTACTATCATGACGTCATTTCATGTTGACGAAGTCATTTCACCAAAATAAAGCCTTGCGATTGGTTAGTTATTTATTCTGTAGCCAATGAAAACGCTTTAAAATGTTGTATTACACATGTGTAATATAAAAAAAATACGTTATGTCTGTATTACATGAAAACAAGGTATAGCATGTGATAAAATAATTAAATTATAATATGTAAGGCATATTTTTTTGTAATTGCTTACCAGTCTATGGAGGAATGCTAGCATACTTCTTTTTCTTAGTCTGAAACTGTATGTCGATATTCACAAAACACAGATTTACCTCGATAAAAGAAGTATTCCAACTAAGCGTACATTATACATGTTCGTTAGGCTGCTATATAAGACTGTGTTGGGAAAAAATCAGAATCCACCATTTGATTGAACATCGTTCCAACTATAAGGTGATAAATTGTTAAATGAGCTCCAATCTATGATACCACGCCGTGCAATTTACGAAATGCGACACGTAACGGAACCTATACTTATTGCGATTATTAATGGCCCCATTCAAACAACGATGGTCACAACCTCGGCCTCTGACAGTTGTCTTAAAAGAAACAGTATACATATTTGTTATGGTGATTTCTTTAAAACAATAAGCTTCATGTTTAACACAATGATGTCAAAACTAAATCTCGTGTCACAAAAAGCACACAGGCAAGATAGAATGTTTAAACGCTTTATCATGGATGTTTTCAGTTGACTAAATCTATCATTTACAGAACACCGTGTTATTAGTCTATTGTCTTCTTAAGCTTTTAGTGAAAAAGTAACATTTATAAAGCTGATTCATACGATTGATCATTATTTAGCGCGTATAGATAGTTTTTAAATGTCGGAGGTCTCAGGTAACGAAGATGTATGACCTTAAATATAATATATGCGCGTGTTTTGAATGACAGGAATTTATTTAAGATGCTTTTTTTTGCAATGTCACTCGACACCTTTTTTTGCAAATCTTCAAAATAAACTGGAAAGTTATGTAAAATAATTCATAATCGCACCCATCGTTTACATTAAAAATAAGGAGTTAAATAATGTGAGTAAACAAAACACTTTAAGTTCTTTGTATAAGAAGTTGTCTGATGTACTGTCGTCGACGACAAAATATAAGACGATCTAGCGGGAAAGTTTAAACCCATAATGTGACTGGAGAGCAAAGTTTTATCAAGAAAGGTTCTCACATTCGTACTGAATATTGTAATTGACACGGCACATCATGATGGTATCACTTCATTACGATTTGAGAAATAACGACTCCAGTTTAAAATACATTAGTTACTCTAAGTATAATATTTGCGATTGTAAGAAACAGTCTTATCTCACAACTGGAAAGATTGTATAACTTAGTTTTCTTAATTTAGAGAATAACATTGTTAATTAAATACACGCTGTAAAGTGTTAATGCCACTTAGAATACCGCTTATGAAATGTAAAGATTAAATTAACAGTGAACATTTCATATAATCGATTTAGACAAATACTGGAAAATATTAAGATATCTTTTAAACTAAATAAATTCATGCGCTGTTATGTTTAATTACATATACATTTTCTCTGACATATTAAATTGTATACCAATTACACATTGTATGAAACCCGTTCGATTCTGTTAGAACAGAACAAGTCGACATACTGGTATTATAATTAAAAAAATAATTATGGAATTATTTTAACAAATAAAACATACATACTTGAATATTTGATATTCCAACGTATGCTATGGATCAAAGTTGATGGGTTTTTGACGTTGAGGAGAATCTATAAGAAATCTATTAGAAAGCAATTTGTTTTAAATGTACCAACCGACCTAACGCAAACCATTCGAAAGTGTTTATATTTAACTACGTCAATCTGGAAATTAATTATAATCACAGGGTCTCGGGTAATGTAATTTGTCAGAAAAAAAAACGCTAATTTTGGAATGTGAAAAATCTTCAACCTTGAATTTCAAAGCAAAAACATGTGAAACAGGAGTTTGTTCCTTACGCTTAGAAAAGTTAATTGATATGAACAGAATAAATGTATTAAATAATTATATTGACTGCTGTGTAAAGAACATTTTTGTATACAAGCGCAAGGGTTTTTTAAAATGTTATCTGCCATTTCATATGAAAGCAAAATATTAAGTCACACACAAATACAAAATCTTGAAACAAAAAGAATTCTTTTAAAAAATCCAAATGGATTCAGCAAATAAAGCTTACATTTCTGGCTTCTTACGTTGACGATGTATGCATATTTTTTACATTTACCTTTTAATATATGTACGACACTTAATTCAAATTCGCGAACTGACTTAAATTCAAGCTAACAGATTTGTGTTGAAGTATTTTGACTTTTTGTCGTTCAAAAATACGTAATACGTTATTTTATATAATTATAATGCAAAATACACTCATTTTCTATATCGTGTTTCTTTAAAACATACAATCATAGCCCATTATGAAACGCGAGGGCATTTAAAAATTGTGACATGGTGGGTTTTTTCGATGCAAATCGCCTGTGTAACGTGCAATTAAATCGCTAACGACATCAAACGATTGCTCTCACCACATACACGTTGCTGAATTCACAACAACATGTGCTTTATGCCGAATTGTATGCATACAAAAGTTCCATTTTCCACATGTACGCATATAACACTTACCTAACACTTGTATTCAAAATAATAAAATGAGTAATCACTTTGTGTTTGCCCTGAAAATCACAGATACTGTCTATTTGTCATCTTGAAAAAGCAGTAAGTTTCCAGGAAAATCACATGATGCATTATTTATTATTTATTATGTTAAACAAGGCTTTCGAAACATATGATATTAAATAAAAGATGCCGGTCGGCAACATGTCAAGTCCATTGTCAATTATGCTTGTAATTAGTTAACAAGCTGAACCAATAACATGTCTGACCTTTAATCTTCAGTGTGACCTTTACCTTTGAGCAAGGTGTGATAACGCTTCTGCTCATAGTAAAACTTGTTGGTATACTATTTTAAAATGGCATGATAAATGATGACGGACGTTGCAGTCTGGACAGGCTGTTATATAGCCTTATTAACCGTTGACCTGTTTATGTGATCTTGATCTCCGCGTAAGGAAGACGGTTGTTAAACATGATACACAGTCTAAAAATGGTGAACATGTATTGTTAATAATTTTAAAAAGACATGATGAATACTGAAATGAAATGAACAGTAACGACAAGTTGTTTTATGGCCAAAAATAACCTCTACGTTTGATCTTGACCGTTGTTACAGGAAGACACACCACGCTGTCTCCTCCTTATGGTGGTCAGTTGAGTTAATTTATTAAACAAAATACAATATGAATGGAAAAGTAACTGTCCGGACCATATGTTTTGTAGCCAATATCCATCTTTTACCGCCAAGTGTTACCTTGACCTTTAAGGTATGGAAACGGGTGCTTTTCGTGACACGCATTCTCTTCATGGTGGACATATGTTGTAAGTTATTTTTAAATTTTAAATTATTCATATATATTTATAGTTTTCCACAGGCGGGCTCGACAAAAATGCGTGCATAACCTTCTTATTGCCATTAAACTGTACGTGTGCAATGTTCATGATGACATTCAATGTCCAATTATCAAATCAATATTAAGTCTTTTCGTGTGTTTAAAAACATGTTTTGATCATGTATAATGTGTTAACACGTCCTCTTGAGGCTTCGGTCACTTTCCTCAAACGAAGGACTATCGGATTGGTAACTATGTCAAATTATGTTTTTGTTTTGGACTTTCCCTATTCGTAAATATTTACACGAAAACCATTTTAAGAACTTGCATCGTGTATGTTTTTAAATCACAGTTGAAAGGCTACTGTATGCATAACTATAACGAAAACATTAACTTTTGGGTAATAGTTTTTACGTGGTTGAAATAAATAGTCTAATATTCATGCAAGCCAAATACGATACGGGAATCTATAGCATCCAGTCCAACATCAGACCGAGTGTAAGCAAAGATCTAATATTATCATTTCCAAAGGAGAAAAACATGGCAATTTGTAACTATAACAATGCTTCATATTTGGCAAACACACATAGCAATAACTACTCCTGGCATATCGCAAGCAATTCGTATTTGCATGTCAATATCAGAGTTAAATTATTATATATTTTGAGTCCTTATTAAAAGACAGTTAAAAAAACATTAGACAATTTTACATAAGAAATAAATTGCACAGTTGGCAGAGACAGATATTTGCAAAAAGAAACAGAATATGATGAACAAACAAATCGTGTCTCTAGTGAGTGAACTTAAAAGTTACCACAAAGGCCGACGTAGCAACAAAAGCATATATAAAATAATTATATTTTTATATGTAAGTAATTTCTTACCAGACTATGGAGGAATGCTAGTATACCAAAGATTTATTGAACGTATACAACTTATATAATTTTACGTAACTCATGGTACCTATCGGTTTATAAAAACAAACAATGATGTTACTATTTATTTTCCTGCTGCCATATTTTTAAGAGGCCTGATGCTAGAACGAAGTATATTCAAATGTAAAAAACTAAATCATTAACAGCATTAACTAGTCGATCGAAGTTGGGTAATTTCAATACTATGCGCTTCTTTTTCTTAGTATTAAACGTAAACTGTACGCGAAATTGCCCGCATCGCTGCACCAAACCCGGAATAACCACGATAAATGAAGAAGTCCACGTTTGTGAACGTTGAACATATTTTAAAGGCTGATATATAGAACAGAATTGGGGATAAATCAGTAACAAAAATCCAACTATTTTCCGCGCACTATGCAAACTATTTAGTGATACATTGTTGAATGATCTCCGATGTATGATACCAAGCCGTGTAATTTACGAAAAACGACACGAAGTGGAACCTTAACTTAGGACAATTATAAATAGCATCATTTAAACAACGATGGCAACATCACCGGCCTCTGAAATTTTCGTAAAAGAAACATTATCCGTATTTGTTATGGTGATTTCTTTATAACAATACGCTACGTATTTTACGCATCCGAACTGAACAATGATGTCATAACTAAATCTCGTGTGAAATAAAAACGCACACAGGCCAGAAAGGATTTTAAACGCTTAATTATTGATGTTTCCAGTTGGATACATCTATTAATTAAAAACACCGGTTTGTTTTGTATATTGTCCTCTTAAGCTTAAAGTGAAAAAGTAACACTAATAAACCCGGCTGTAAAGATAGATAATTGTATAGTGTGCTTAGAAAATTAATGTCGCAGGTCTCAAGATGTGTTACCTTATATATAATATATGCGCGTGCTTTGAATGACAGGAATTTTATCTTAAGATGCAGGTGTTTTTTTGCAATGTCACCGTGTAAATAGGAATGTTACTATTAATTAATTGTACAGTTGCGGTGAAGGTTTACGTAAGCCCGTAGTTGCCTTCTTCAGTAGCAATTGTTTGTGTAACATGTTTTTCAATTAACTAAATATATGCTACGATTTTATGACATAATCTACATATTCATAAATACGTCTAGATACATTACGTATAACGAATAAGTTATAAATATATGTTACTTTTATGTATAATTTGAAACGGCATTTATGTGAAATAGCAATGCATTTCTGCGCATTTAATTACGCCCTGTCGCTTTAATTAATTTCAGGTACGTACACATGCACCAGTTTGACCCATTATTATAGTCATACTTTTAGTTACACTGTATTGCCACTTTCTTTCAAAACTTGAAAAATATACTGAAAAGGTAAGTCAAATGGTGCATCATCGCACACATCGTTTATATTGCAAATAAGGAAATATATCATGCGACTTAACAAAACACTTTAAACTCTTTGTATAACAAGTTGTCTGATGTACTTTCGTCGACGCCGAAATATGAGATGTAATAGTCAGAAAGTTAAAACCCATAATGTGACTAGAGAGCAAAGTTTTAAAGGTTCTCAGATTCGCACTATAATTTATCATTGACACGGCACAACGTAATGATATATCTTTCATTACGATTTAACAAATAACGACGCCAGTTTAAAAGTCATTATTTACTCTAATTAAATCCTATTTGCGATCGTAAGAAACAGTATTATCTCAAAACGGGGAAGATTGTATAACTTAGTTTAATTAATTTGGAAATCAAATTGTTAATTCAATACACGTTGTAAAGTGTTAATGCCACTAAGAATACCGCTTACGAAATGTAAAGATTAAATAAACAGTGAACATTTCATTTAATCGAGTAAAGTTAATTCTGGAAAATATTAACCGATCTTTTAAACTATATTAACGCGTTCGGTGTTATTTCAAAATTACATATACATATTTCGCTGACAAATTAAATTTAATAACAACTACACATAAGAGGAAACCCATTCGATTTTGTAAGTAAAGATAAAGTCGACATACTGGAATAAGTTTTTTTTAAGATAAATAATGGAATTCTATTTAGAAAACTTAACCATACATACTTGGATATTTGATATGCCAACGTATGCTATCGATAACAGTTGATGGATTTTTTACGTTGATTAGAATCTATTAGAAATCTATTAGAAATCAATTTGTTTTAAATGTACCAGCCGACCTAACGCAAACCATTCTAAAAGGGCCTAGGTTAAACTTCGTCAATCTGACATTAATTCTAATTCTCATTATATGGTCTCACGGCATAATCATTTGTCATAAAATAAGCTACTATTGGAATATGATAAATCGTTAACCTTGAAATTCAAAAAGAAAAATGAAACATTTGTGAGGAGATGTTTTTGTTTCAGTCTTAAAAATTGTAAGTGATATGAAAAGAGGAATTCTATTGAATAATTAAATTGACTGCTTCAAAAAGATTATTTTTGTTTAAAAGCGAATGGTTTGGAAAATGAAATCTGCCATTTCATACAATAGCAAAAGTATAAAGGCACCTTAAAATACAAGATCTTGTAATAAAAAGTCAGAATGCTTCAAACAATCCAAATGGACACAGCATATACAGCTTAAATTTCATTTCTGGCTTCTTTCGTTGTCTATGTATGCATATGTGGTTTATATTTCCTTTTTATGTAAGACATTTAATGCAAATTCGCGAAATGAGTTTAACTGAAGCTGACACACTTTGTGTTAAAGTATCTTGACTTTTTTTTCTTTAAAAAAAATACGTAACATGTAATATGATTCATAAATAATTCAAATACACTCATCTATTGTATCATCTTATTTTACCATTCGACGGAATCCACGTTCACTCAAAAACGCTACGCTTACTGATAGCGGTTGGAGTATATATAGTCTAGCAAAACAGAGAACGCGTTTTCAGAACAGAACATAATATTATATTCGATCCAACTGGCCAAACGTAGTTAAATTAAAAAAGAATGTCTTGTCAAAATACTACAGTAATTAACAATGTTGCCAGAGTCATTACTGATGCATTGAAACTCCGTGAGAAAAATAATTAGAATTATTTGGTTTTTGTTAAATTAATACACTATGAAACAGTAAATCTATGTTGAATTAATACTAGTTTCGTCTTACCTATATGTTAATACATTAACTTTTGTACATTATGTTTGAACAATTTTCATCGTTATTAATGTTTATTAACATAATGTTTTTGTTTTATACTCATGCACTTTGACTATAATGTGTTACTTGTATGTAAATGGTCAAAGGCATTTTGCCGATGTTCCGATAAAAAAACTTGAAACTTGAAACTGTAAGGTTGTTTTACCTGTCGAATTCGTCCATATTAACTCGCTTTTGGCAAACTTACCAATTATCAACGCTTCCCATACTTCATTCGAACCGTATCTAAACGTGAAGTGTAATTGTTTGGCCATAAGTTGGCTCAATCAAAACATTTTTTACAGCAAGTTCCCCCAAGGTATATACTGCAGTGACAACGGAGTATACACTTCTCTTAAGTTCACCTAGTCGTCGTATTTAATAAAAACGATCGTGTTTCTGAAAAAATTTCCTATTATTCCCGATCTTTTCTATTATCACTCATTTATCTATTGTTTACCGGACACCATAATTCACTCGTCACGGTGCCTGTGTCTTTTAAGTCATAAGACCTTTTTGCGCTTATATTTGTGGTTTTATGAGATATATTGCTTAATTTACTTCCAGTGTTTTGAGGTTGTTTTCCCTAAAATAATGATGATAATAAGGTTATCACGTGAAAAGCCTTTAGCGATAAAAATCCCTTGATTACAAAGATACAATAATTAAAAACATTATACTGATAAAACTGTTGCTGGTTGATCTTACACACAAATCTATTCAGATTTTACCTAAGCATTATTTTCTGTATAACATGTATGTAATTCCCAAATATTCTGAAACAACGCTTGACAATAGAAAAACAACAACAAATAAATCGAACCCGCAATATACATATGTACACATACACCAAACGTGTAATATTGGACTCACCACCTTGGAACCCTCTATGCAAAGTATTGGAGTATTAAACCTGTTTTGGTATTGAGCTCCAAATTCAACACCCGGTCGGTAGCTATTCACAAACTAAAGTGTAAATGAAACAACAAAAACAAATGAATGGCTGTTTGGGTAATCAAAACAAAAGATTAACTTTTTTTCGAATATGTAATTTTTTTTTATTAACTATTTAAAATGCTACCGCAGCAAAAACTTACATCGACGTCAAATCCCCAGCGTAATTCCAGCTTTTTTCGACGCGTTATATATTTCCTCTCCTCTTCTGTTAGCGTATGTTGATCGCGAGATCGTCTTTTTATGTCGATGTTGTTATTTGTAATTTCATTGTCTTGCGTGATTCCTATAATTCCCGTACACATGCTATTGAACATTAAATATAAGAACACACACCTTAGTAATATACTCTTGAAGTTTGGTTCAATCATCGTGAAATGGTTTTTATTATTTCCTCATTTTAAATATTTTGCGTTGTACACAATCGCAATAGATTCAATTAATTTAATTCGATTCTTGAAGTAAGCAATGTTTTTGTAGTTTTCTCATTAAGTTTTAATTAAACTCAAAAGTTTAAAATTGAACCGCCTATTCACGCCTAAAACACATGACCACTGTTTATCTTCTCCGTAACAACGCAACACTGTTTCAACCAAGTTTAAAATTTAAACTGTTACAAACTTTCCAATAGCTGATAAAAATTGTTTACATCCATGATATCTCGATATACTTAACGCGTACAACCTCACACATAATTCAACGTCTTCATTCCCAAAGGAAGTTATGAGAAGTAAAGGCCTTTACGATTAGATAGGCTATTCTAGAGCCACTGTTCACTCGTTGTAAAACACTCAACCGTTGCTTGCAACACTTTGATAACAAGACAAGGTTTCGAAGCGAGCCGCGGTCTGTAAAACTGGGCTTAAGGCGTTTGAGTTAATCGTTGTCTCAGATTAGCGTGAGCAGTCCTCACAGGCTAATCAGGGTCCACACTTTCCGCCTAAAGTGGATTTTTGTTTAAAAAAAGACTTCATTTAAAGGAAAAAGTCCATACAATCGGAAAATGTCTTTCCTGATAAGTCTATGCAGACTGCACACGCTAATATTGTATGACAAATTACGGAAATGCATTCAGCCCAGTTTTTCCAGAAAGACCCTCAAGCTATCCGGCTTTAACGCTTTGAGCGACGCTTCAATACCAAATTATTTTCACTTTTGTAACATCCGCAATTTCGAGTAGCGGCTAATAAGAACGACAGACGCTACCGAAACCAAACCACCAGGCACATATTTGTTTTAATCCATACCCGTTTACGAAATGAGACCACATTTTGATTTAAAATTTAAGTTCATGTCTGGCAAGCATCTGCTTGTATTAACTTCATTTACACTGGCACGCATTGTTTAACACATTATAGTTGCTAATATATTTGATTCAACCTAGAAAACTCTGTTTTCGTATGTATAGACGTTTTTTTGTAAACGCAAACCGCTTGTGCGGTTTTTCAGGTCTATATCAAACAAAAATATACGATGTGGGTAACAGGTGGTGATCACGCGACGATCAAGACGGTGACGTCCGTGCCGGAACAGGTTGTTTTCGCCGTTTTATACCCTTTATTACTTTTGTTTGATTTTTAAATGCAGCTAATTTTCCAGCCATATCAGTAAGAAAGTGATAAGCGTTCCTTTCGTAATAATATTCGCTATATATCTCGACTTTACTCGATACGAATGTCTTAGCGGGTCTGTACTATCGTGATCCCGCTAAAATATTTCGTCGCGAGAAAAGTCGAGATATAAAGCGAATATGATTACGAAATAAACGCTAATGACGTTCTTTCGGATATGGCTGGAAAGTGAGCGGCATCAAACAAATAATACAAGTAATAACGGTGAAGGGTATAAAACGGCGAACAATACCTGTATCGGCATGGACGTGGCCATCTTGAGTTGCTTTAGATCATCACGTGATTAGCCCCTCTGTTGGTTAGTTGTCATATGAATGCATACATTCTTTTTATTGCACGTATCACGTAGTGTACGCCAAATGCTAGATTGCATTCGTACATATTTCATATGTGACGCAAGATTAAACAGTTGAAACGTTAATTTTATATATAAGTGTGAATACATAAAGTATTACGCTTATTGTTAACAGTTTTACACCACTGTAAAATAAAGGTTTGAACTTAAAAAGATAAATTTAATTAATGATGTGGGCACAAGGTTATAGTGTCTGAACTACGAAGTTATATTGCAACTATTTCAGGAATGTGTCTTTCATCTTCACACCATGAACGCTTGATGTAACAAGGTAAATTTCGAGCCTCAATACAAGATTACAGTTATTAAAAAGAGCTGTTTTTATAACATCTTTGTCCCATCCCCGACCTGCAGCAAAATAATCCCTTTGACCTTAGTCTTCGATTTTTTTATTTGAATATTATTAGGGTTACCTTTCGTCAAGACTTACCAGCATACTAATTCATATGAACTATGGAATATCCAGATATTGTGCATACTTTATGTTACAAGCCCATGTGACCTTGACTTTTGATCCGTTGGCCGAAAAAACAATAGGCATCCTAAAATGATAGTAAGATGACTAGTTTAACACAGGCATTTCTGCTAAACCGGTAATATCAAGCTTAAGTGAACAATTATAAAAACAGATAAAAAAAGAACAAACAATCTAAATTAGAAGTAAAATGTTAAGATCAATATGTTCTCACAGTTTTGACCTACAATTGCACACATTTTTTAAACTGATGTCTATGACAAAGAATGGTAGCTTGTAAATGAGCTATCAACCAATATTACGATCAAACCATAAACTACATTTTGCATTAGGATATTAAGGCGAAACTGTAGAGGATTAGTATACAGGCAAACTTAAGTCGCCATATCGCATGCCATTGTCTAAAAGGTGAAAGTAACATTACTTTTTGGAGATGCATGACTCGTGTGTTATTGCATCTCCAAAAAAAAATGGGATGAGTGATTAAAAGCTGTGGAGTAAAATCAAGGCAAAATAATACTACTTTGAGGTAGAAGAGCAACGTTCCAAAAAAATCTGGAACATATGGAAGAAAAAAAACAACACACAAACGACGTAACGCCTTTCGAATTGCGGATGAGATATCAACCGCGTCATATTTTATCAATTTCAGAATAGCGAGATAAAAGTGTGTGATGCCTACTTAGTAACATAAAGCGTGAGCCTTTGCGAGAAACCAGACTTTCGTNATTACACATATTCTCTAGTATTCTTTTCAGAGGCGCATTTTGCAATTTGTTTGGCATTGTCTTGAAATGTGAAATATGTTGGGCTTGACTTAATATATTAATAATAATACATTTCTATGTAAGCCATCAAACCAATGTTTGTATCATATTTTCAAACTCAAACCAAAACCTATAAAAGTAACAAAAAGAAACATAACGTGGTTCAATTCAGAAGTAAAAACAGGTATTACAATATCAAATATGTGTCCAAACAAGCCATGTTTAAGAATTCAAAATTAATTGCGCCGACGTCGATCAATTAGTAATTACGATATACAAATAGTGTATTTAGATAGCCCACTCGATTTGCGCGTGTTTTGATAGCAACAACATTTTTATCAACAATACCTCCCGCAACAACGCCGTATGGAAAGGAAGCAGTGAGATTACTTAATACAAGTGATTTGTTGGCGTTACACTTGCATCTGGCAGTCATTAACCTTAGTAACCGACTCAGTAATTTATATGATCATATGTCAAAGTACGCTCTAGATATTGTGCGAAAACAAATTTAATGATATAAGTTACCTTGAACTTGGACTTTGACCTAATGACCTCAAACGAAAGAGGCGTCTTTCATTTAAGTTTTAAACCATTATTGAGCGTAAGCAGATTGAGCGGACCCAATCACAAACAATAAAATAACAGAACATAACAACACAAAGGCAACTGTTTTGGCGGAAAGTGCCGTCCATGATTAGCATGTGAAGACTGCACAGCCTAATCTGGGACGACATTTTACGCACATGCATTTAACCCCTTATTGACATAGCAAGGCTCAATAAGACAACATAACAACGCAAAGGCAAATGAATGTACCTCCTCCATGAACATACACTCCAGACAAAAGAAATGCATGCGATAACATCGCGAATTAATTTTTATCTTCAGATATATGACACGTGAGTGGACGGCGTTTTATTATATAATATCACTTATACCGCGTGTAGAGTAACACGTATTTGAAATTATTTATTATTTGCCATATAGTACATTTGAATGCGAATATGAAACTATAATGCTTTTTGACGCTAAATTTCAAATCGTGTGTATTCCCAAAACGTTTTACCACATCGTGTTCTTGCATATGTCATGACGTATAGTCGCTGTTAGTTCTACGCCCCACGTGCACACTTGTAGAGTTATAATTGGCAAAAGAAGCCAAATGGACGGATAGATGGATTGACAGAGCAATATGTGCGACCGGACAATAATTTATTTCATTAAAACTGCAAGAGTGATTAAGTTTTTATTTAAAAGTATTACGCAGGTCAGTGATGGGAAAAACACTGCGCCTTGACTTGACTTTAAATATTGTATAGTGTGCTCTCAGACTGTAAAACGATTATTTTAATAGATACGAAAATATGTTTAGGTCAATATTTTATTTATTGTTTACTATATTATCTATGTATCGTAACACTGTTATGAGACTTAAGATTCACAATTTAGTTATGAATTTAATGGTGTACCAAACAACCCCATTCTAATTTAAAGATATGATATTCAAATATCAGTAATGCTTGTGTTGAGCAATCTACCTGTTGAACTAATTAGCTGGCAAGAAATGCTACACATTAGTGATGCCTTTTCCGACAATCTTACACGTAACCGTCATATTTTAAATACACACTCGACGTTTGACGGAGATTTTTCTGAACGAAAGACCGATGCTTGATGTCGATTTACAAAAACATAGCACATGCCTCATTATAATGCGAACCGCAGTCGCTTTATTATCTAATTCCATTCATACCACACGTGGGGCAACACGTATTGAAAATGATAAATTATTTGCCATAAAGTACACTCGAATGCGAATATGAAACTATTATGGTTTAGACGCTAAAGTTACAAGTCGTGTGTATTCCCAAAACGTTTTTCCGCATCGTGTTCGCGCAAAGATCATGGCGCATTGTCCCTGTAAGTTCTTCGCCCCACGTGCACACTTTTAGAGTTATAATTTGCAAAAGAAGCCGAACGAATGGATGGATGGACAGACAGAGAACTTAATGCGACCGGACAGGAATTTATTTCATTCAAACTGTCAGAGTGATTACGTTTTTATTGAAAAGTATTACGCAGGTCAGTGATGGGAAAACACTGCGACTTGACATGGACAGATTAATTATCATGAATATATAAGCTGGGCCAAGTGTTGGGTTGAGCGCTCTATAACCGGTTTAAACACCCAGTGCTTAGCATTGACCGTTCCAAGGCGGTGACCCCAGCTTTATTCTTCTATGTGTATATGTTGTTTCGTTTTGTGCCGTACTGTACCGTTTTGGCAATTGGTTCCTTGCCATAAATAAAGGACCACGAAGGTGTGTATGATAGAAATGCAAAACTGCTGCAGCTTCTGGAGTTTCACTTCTTTATATTGACCTTAAATATTTTATATTTTGCTCTGTATAAAGATTATTTTAATATATACAAAAACATGTTTTGTTCTATATTTTATTTATTGGTAACTATATTATCTATATATCGTAACACTGTTATGAGACTGAAGATTTATAATGTAATCATGAATTTAATGGTGAACCGAACAACCCCATTATAATTTTAAGATCTGATATTCAAATATTATAAATGCTTGCGTTGCAGTCTACTGTTGAACTAATTAGCTTGCAAGAAATGTCACACATAAGTGATGCCTTTTCCGACAATCTTACATATAATTGTCATATTATAAATACACACTCGACGTTTGACGGTTATTTCTTTGAACGAGAGACCGATGTTTGATGTTGATTTGTACACATATAGCACATTCTTCATTATAACGCGAACTTATTTGAAAGAGACTTGCATTTCATTTCGTCAAGTCAATAGAATTTCTGCATTCTTATTTTTCTAGATCATGTATTACGTTCGTCCATAGAAAAACTGTTGTCTATTTCTAGTCCCGTGTTTACAAATACACTAAACAAAATTATTAAGCAACTCACATTTAATGTTCGGCAAAACGGAATCACAACGTAGTCAGTGTACAAATATATGTAATTATAGAAGTGTATTTTCAAGCAACATACGTTTTACACTGATACTTCGAAGTGAATCAGCTTAAATGGTTGTTCAATTTCCTGTCAAATCCTCTCGCGACTATTTCTCTGTACAGTATTTTCGAGACGGATATATATTATTCAATCAAAAGCTGCACCAAAAATGTTGCACTGAAGTGCTCTCAAAGAATTGTTAGAAACCATAATTTTAAACGTTATACATTAAGCTTTCATCTCCTGTCGAATATGTTTAACAATATTGTCCATACGTCAAGGTAAAGCAATTGAAGTTAATCATCGCACTATCACACGAAGTTGGATACAAAGTAGCTGATGCATCATAGGTAAATACATAAAAAAAAACAATACAGCGCGGTGAAAAAAATGTCTTAAACAGAAAGCATGCTCTTCGTGTTTGTATGAAAGAAAGAGACACAATCTCTTAAACAACATGCATGCTCACAGCGTGACTATCGCCTAATTATGTCATGTGCGGAAAGCATAACATAATGATTGCATGTTAAGAAACAAAGAAGACATTTTAAACGAAAACATGACTGTAAATGAGTTTTAATAATATGTTCTCGTATAACGCCCTGGGTATATTATAACAAGTCGTTTTTCATAGCTTTGTTTAAGAGGCATTCGTGTCGCATTACAGTTGTATTTCTATTAACTATTACGCACATAACGCATAGGTTTTGAGAGTATATATTGGGTGTGTGTGAGTGAAAGAAAAAGATAGTAAGATGACAAGTTTAACACAGGGATTTCTTCTTAAAAAGGTATTAAAAAGCTTCAGAAAACATTTATAAACAAAAATGTAGAACAGAACAAAGAATGTAAAACAGAATTCAAACGTTTGGATCAATATGTTCTCACAATGTCGACATACAATTGCACACATAAGTTAACTGTTGTTTAGTTGTAGATCATCTTCGAGATCTTGGTGTACAAATAAACAACACTTTGTGTTTTGATCAGCACATCAAAAGAAAATGTCTAATCGCTAGTGCGCAATTGAAAAATCTCAGAATCATTTGTAGGCACGTATCACAAAAATCTGTCTAGGTCCTTGTGCACGGCCTAATTCATTCTCATCTAGACATTTGTAACGGACTTTGTACTGAAAATCCAAAATATCAGTTTGTTAATCACTGGCGCCAACTCTTCTCCTTTGATGCATGGCTCGTTTATTAATGAATCTAAAAAAAAGGTGGGCCAGTAATTAACGACCGTGAAGAAACTCAACGCAAAAGAATGCTACTTTGCAGTAGAAAGAGCAGCGTTCCAAAAACAAAAAAGATAAATCTTCTAGAAAATTTCAACACAAATCAAACGACGTAACGCTTCTCGAATTTCAGATTTTATACATTAACAGCTTACGTCTTATTTCATCAATTTCAGATTAGCGAGAGAGAAGTGTATGATGGCTACATTCTAAACATTAACCGCGAACCTTTGCGAGGAAACCAGACTTTCGTGCCAGAAAATAGAAACTTATTTATATACTGCACGTACCTATAGTACTTTTAATATCATATCATAAACTGGCTACAGACGCACACACTCGAAAAAATCTAATGGCATTATGAAAATAAACAAAATGATGTTCCTATACTGCAGAGGTTTTATACAGCTAGGTTTTCAACGCTGGTGTTATTTTGTTAATGCCGGCATTTTGTACTATGGGTAGATAACTTTATTCAGCAGGTCTCCATAAAATGAACATGTGCAATTAAATAGTATGAGGTTATTAAATGTATAGAATATATATTGCAACAAACAGTTAAAAGAATGTGATAGATTATCACGTCCGTTAAACATATCTGGTTTTCTTGAATACAGTTTGAAAAAGAAAACAATAGCAATAGCATAGCAATACAAGTATAGCAGAGGAAATAACATTCTTTAAATAAATAATGAAAACGTCTTTCTCTTATTGTAAAAGATTTATTCGTCTATGTTTTCCAGTCTCTGTGTGTTTTCTAAGAAAACTTTTGAACTTGGCTATTTAGACGCAGATGCAACAGCCGGGTCAAACTGTGCATTGCTTTCGTCCGATAAATGGGGAAACGTTTGAACGCACTCAAGTTGCAAGAAGAAACATAATGAACTAAAGATTTTATTGAGTATAAGGTTTATAATCTGAGTGCATTAACCCAACACGTTTGGTTCACGAACGTGAATAATTCTTGCAAGCAGCTGCTTGTAGAAAAACAAACTGTTAATTAGGTTGAAACAGGACATTAAGGTAAAAATTATCCAGGGATCAGGAATAACGCCCCATCCGTTTCGCAAAGCGCGACAACATTACAATTAGCTCCTAAATATTAATTTTAAATTCATATATTTAATCAAATTATAAAAAAATAATCAATTTTCCAAAGAGGCGTCAGTAAAAAAAAAATTTTTGAAATGTTGTATATGGCGTTTTGATTTCTATTTGATTTATGTGTTCTTAAGAACAATTATAATTATGAATAGAATGAATAGTTCATACAAAAAACTGTGTAAGTATTAATAAAGGACATATTTTAGTAACAATTGCTTGTGTGTTGTCAACACAGGCTAATCAGGGACGAAACTTTCCACCTTAACTCGATTTTTTTTAGAAAAGACTTCTTTTAAACGAAATTTTCCATAAAAGTGGAAAGTTTCATCCCTGATTAGCCTGTGCGCATTGCAAATTCTAGACTGGGATGACACTTTACGCATATGCATTAAGCCCAGTCTTTCCAGACGAGGCTCAGTTGTATTGTCGACATCTTTAATCAATATTTCAATCGAAATTTCGCCCATTGAGGCATCAAACATTAATAAAACAGACACCATCTAGATAATTTATCAGTTCATAAAAAAACATTCAATAATAAAGCTCTTGTTTTCGGATGCATCCTTTGAATTTCAGAATTCAGTAAACATTGCTTTCCAATAGGCGCTTAATAGTTTAGCACTACATTATGTTGCTGTTTATTTATCATGCCAACAAAGCTGATTAAAAAGGCATTTAACACTAAAGATGCTTACAACAACAATCGTGTATTTAACAGATAAGAACTCGAGTGTTTATCTAATTTATAGCAGTGCATTTTCTTAGAATCATGACCTTTCGCAGTTTGTAACGGAAAGTAACATACAAGATAAGAATCATAAAACAAAACAAGCTTCCGAAGATAAGGCCGAAACAAAAGGTACGGTTTTAAATGAGCCACGCTCTGCAAGAACGGGAAAAATGCATGTGCTTAAAGTTAATGTGTCGACCCAGTTTAGAAAATTGCAGTCCGCAAACGAAAAGGGGGAACAGTGTCGTCCCTGATAATCCTGTCCGGCTAATCTGGGGCGACACTTTACGCACTTGGATTAAGCCCTGTTTTCCAAGAGCGAGGCTCAGAAACCTTTAATAGTACCCGGAATCAACGAGAGCTTAATATGAGATTCAACACATACAAATGGAACGCTACGTTAGGTGTTAGAAACGGTTTTTGCTGTACAAGCAAGGCTAGAAAAGAGATCAACGAACTACCTAGGTGCTCTTATAGAGTTGGAAAGAAGAGAACGTGTTCAAATAAACTGGTTCTTCACGAGTAATGTTTGAAATTCAGGTGTTTTTACGCGGCAAGTTGATATCATCTTTAACGTATTTTACAATTTACCAATTTATATATTTTTTCGACAATCCAAACAAATAACGAAATAACATATTTAAAAAAAAAAAAAATGAAATTGATCAACATTGATAAACTCTCTGATCGCTAGAAGTTTTATAATTATGTATGGCTCTGGATTCAAATACCTCCACCGAATGTCTAGCTTTTAAGCAGACACTTTGTTGTAGTTAATGCAAATTGGTGCCAATTACAACCCCAACTTAGGCCTCCGTGCAAGCTTCCTGTATCGACAGTTATTACTAAAATAAATGCACACTTGAGTTATCGTCAGGAAACCGTCTTTTTGACGATGCCATCCCGCCCGCATGCCAATCCTTACTTTTACATCCAGGATTTCATCTTCATTGAAAACCTGGTTAATAATATATTTCTACACAGTCAGAAACGCCAGTTGACGCACTTCTTGTTATGTCGATGCTAAATGTACTTTCAGTCCGCTTTTGTTCGTCGTAGGCTTAATGAAAACCCAATCGTTTTCCTTTTTTAGCTTGTTCCATCTTATCTGTACTCGCCAATGATCTATGCATACATAGTTCGTGAAATCCAGCTACTGTCATGAACCTAATAAGGCATTTCAAAGGTACTACGCTGGAAAACCCGTTGTTTTTATTCATAATCAATTGTTGAGCCAATTTTCAGTAAATGACTGTATTTTATCCATTGTACGTATTTAAGTATAATAACATACAGCATTTGGGCATCTCATACTATGTTTGCAGAGTCCCTCTCCATAAATGATCAAAATATGCACTCGAAGCCTGTTAGAAACACCAGTCGCTATAATACATGTATTCGTTTAGGAATATTACACATAAATAACACATGTTTATAGGAAAAACATTATACATATTCTCTAGTATAGTTTTTTCAGAGACACATTTGCAATTGGTTTCGCATTGGCTTGAAATTAAAAATATTTAAGGCTTGACTTAATATATTTATAGTCATACATTTCTATGTAAGTCGTCAAACCAATGTTTGTGTCATATTTTCAAACTCAAACCAAAACCTATAAAAGTAACAAAAAGAAACATAATATGGTCAAATCCCAGGTAAAAACAGGTTTTATCGTATCAAATATGTGTCCAAACAAGCCATGTGCAACCATTCAAAGTTTATTGCGCTGACGTCGATCAATTAGTAATTACGATATACAAAAAGTGTATTTAGATAGCCCACTCGATTTGCGCGTGTTTCGATAGCACCAACATTTTTATCAACAATACCTCCCGCAACAACGCCGTATGGAAAGGAAGCAGTGAGATTATTTAATACACGTGATTTGTTGGCGTAACACATGTAAGCATCTGACAGTTATTTACCTAAGTAACCGACATACGTTTTTTAGATGATTATAGGTCAAAGTACGCTCTAAATATTGTGCGAAAACAAATTTAATGATATAATTCACCTTGATCTTGGACTTTGACCTGATAACCTCAAACACACGAGGCATCTTTTATTTAAATATCAAACTATTATAGAGCGTAACCAGATTGGGCGGACCCACCCACCAAAAACAAAATCATTTCAAAACTACACATGTGTAACTGTATATACCTCCTTCAGAAACACACAAACTCCAGACAAAAGAGATGCATGCGATAACATGGAGGTTAATGATTTATCTTCAGTTATATGAAACGTAAACCGCAGACGCTTGATTATCTCATTTAAATTGTATCACGTGTGGCGCAAAATGTGTTTAGAATGCTAACTTATTTGATATAAAGTACATTTGAAGGAGAATATGACACTATTATGCTTTTTGACGCTTAAGTTACAAGTCGCGTGAAATGCCAATACGTTTTAACGCATCGCGTTCATGGGTAGGTCATGGCGCATTGTCGCTGTGAAATCTACGCCCGCCATGTACACTTGTAGAGTTACAATTTGCAAAAGAAGCCAAACGGATTGACGGATGGGCAGACATAGCCCTTTATGCGACAGAACGGGAATTTATTTCATCAAAACTGTAAGAGTGATTTAGTTTTTATTTGTTAGCGTTAGCTCACAAATAATGTAGAGGAAAATTTGCAAATCACTATGGCTTAACTACGCTAGGAACCGTAACCCGTGACTGTCTGTGTGGATAACTGCAGTAAAATTATGCAGACGACGAATGCTTAAAGCGTCTGCTCTAACCACCGCATGTGCCTGTTTATAGTTCCCACTGTACACTACATAGTGTGTATGTATTTAAAAGTAGTTAACAGCTTGTAAGACAACGTTGGCCAGTCTAGTGTTTATCATTGAAATCTGTACATATTGGCTGCTTTCATGGAAAACTGGGCTTAATGCATGTCAAATAAGATTAGCCTGTGCATACTGATGAGCTGTATCAATGATTTGGAAAAAAACACATCTCGACCTGTGCTTCAAGACACACTCTTTATAAATTTGAATGGGTTGTGGTCATTTCAAACTTGCGATATAAAAAGCTATAACATTATTTTGAAAACTGAGTTGCGTCTATGATTATACAACAAATTCAGTGTCTTTAGCGCTTTGATAAATTAAACGTATAACGCAGGTCAGTGATGGGAAATAACTGCGAATTGATTTTACTTTGAATATTTGATCTTTTGCTTTGTATAACAATACTATATTTCGTAACACTCATATAAAACTTAAGATTCAAAATTGAGTTATAAATGTAATGGTGTACCGAACAACCTATTCTAATTTTAAGATGTGATATTCAAATATCATTAATGCTTGTGATGAACAATCTACTTGTTGAACTAATAAGCTTGCAAGAAATTTCACACATAAGTGATGCATCTTTCGTTAATCTTACATATAACTGTCATATTTTAAATACACACTCGACGTTTGACGGAGATTTTTCTGAACGAAAGACCGAGGTTTAATGTTGATTAACATACACATAACACAGGCTTTATTATAATTCGAACTTATTTTAAAGAGACTTGCATGCCATTTCGTCAGGACAATATAATGTCTATAGGCTCCGTGTTCAAGATCATGTACTTTGTACTTACATCAACGAACTGCTCTATTTTTCTCGTCCCGTATTTTCAAATGCACTAAACAAAATAATTATTAAATAATAAGCAATAATAGTTTAATAAGCAAATCAGAGTTCATGTTCTGCAAACAAAACCACCAAGTAGTCGGTGTACAAACATACGTTATTATTGAAGTGTATATTCAAGACACATGCTTTGTGCACCGAATCTTCCAAGTGAATCAGTTAAAACACTAGTCTAATTGCCAGTCTTATCCTGTGGCGAGTATTTCTCTATACAGGTTGCTCGAGGCGAATATATAATATTCAATCAAACGCTGCACATAAATTGTTGCACTGAAATGCTATCTATGCATTTTTAAAAACCATAACATAAAGCGTTATAAACAAAGTTTATGAATTTAAATGCCATCTCCTATCCAATATTTGTTTTTATATATTTTACATACGGAAAGGTAAAGCAATTGAAGTTAATAACTTCGTTCATCACACGAAGTTGGATAATAAGTAGCTGATGCATCATAAGTAAAGCCATCGGAAATACAATATAGAGCGATGACAAAAATGTCTTACACAGAAACATGCTCTTCGTGTGTGTATGAAAATGAGAGACACAATCATTATAAACAAAATGCATGCTCACAGCGTGACTAGAAGCTAATCATTTCATGTTCGGAAAGCGTCAAATAATGATTGCATATTTAGTAATAAAGATGACAATTAAAAACAAAAAACATTACAGTAAATGAGTTTAACAATTATGTTCTATTGTAATGCCCTGTGTATATAAAAAGTAGTTTGTCATAGTTTTGTTTAAGAGGCATTCATGCCGCATGAAAGTTGTATTTCTATTAATTTTTACGCACAAAAAGCACTGATAATAAGATTATATAGTGTGTGAAAGACTCAAAGAAAATGATAGTAAGATGGCTAGTTTAACACATGCAGTTATGCTGAAACCGTTAATAAAAGCTTATAAACAAAACTAAAGTCACTATACTGCAGATGTTTTCTACAGCTGAGTTGATACTACGGGTGTTATGTTGTGGTTAATGCAGGTTAACGATGGGCGGATTACTTTATTCAGCAGGTCGTAATAAAATGTCCACGTACAAGTAAATATTCTCAGGTAATAATATGTATAGAATACATATCAGCACACAGTTCAAAATATGTGATCGATTGTCACGTCCGTTAAAAATATCTAAATTTCTTGACTATAATTTGAAAAACAAAACAATATTAATACCAATACACGTATAGCAGAGGAAAGATCATCCTTTAAATAAATGAAAACATTTTTATCTTTCATTGTATTAGATACATTCGTTTTCCAATTTCTGTTTTCTATATGAAATTTTTTTGACTTGGAAGGTTACCGATAATTGTGCGCAGATGCAACAACCAGAGCAAACTGAGAATTGATTTTGTCCGATATATGGACAAGGTTTGAACGAACTCAAGTCTCCACTTTTAGTGCATCTTGTTAGAACGTTTCGTACACGGAAGGTGAATAATTATTTTACGCAGCTGCAACAGCCGGAGCCAACTGCGCATTGCTTTTTTTTCAAAATATGGATCAACGTTTGAATGAACTAAAGACTCTTAATTAGGTTGAAGTAGTACATTCAGATAACCATTATCTAGGAATCAGGAATAACGTCCATCCGTATTGCAAAGAGTGCAAGCATTACAATATGCTCTCAAATATTTATCAGAAATGTATATATTTAATATAATACTTGCACACATTATTAATTATACGAAGAGCCGTCCGTATTTATCTATTTTTGCTATGACATCATGATTAATGGAAAAGCTTATTTATTGCGATTCGATTACTATTTGATTTAGGTGTTGTTAAGAACACGTATAATTAATGAATATTTTGTTGACATTTATAACAATTTTAAATGTAAGGCACACGTTTCAGGATGCACCATTTGAAGTTAATAATTCAGTAAACAATGCTTTCAAATTAACACTGATTAGTTTAGGCACAGCATTATGTAACTGTTTATTTATCACGACATCAAAGCGGATAAAGAAATATTTTAAACAATGTTGCTAACAACAAAAATTGCGTATTATACAGACAAGCACTCGAGTGATTATCTAATTTATAACGGTGCATCCTTCTTAGAATCATGACCTTACATAGTGTGTACCGGAAAGTAACAGACAAGATAAGAATCATAAAACACAACATGTTTCCGTAGATTAGGCGGAAACAAAGGGTAAGAATTTAAAAACAACCTTGCCCGTAGCCGAGTTCAGAGAGATCTTAACATGAGATTAAACAAATTCAAATGAGCCTCGCTCTGGGAAAACTGGACTTTAGGCATGTGCGTGAAGTATTGTCCCAGATAAGCCTGTGAAGTATTATTATGTATACTATTAGGGACGAAACTTGCCGCTTGTAATGTAGTTTTCGTTTTAATAAAGTATATGTTATCGATAATCCAGAAAACTGCACGTGATAACCTGGGGCGACACTTTACGCACATGCATTAATACCCGTTTGCAAATAGTGAGGCTCAAATGGAAAACTACGTTTGTGGTTAGAAACTATTTCGAAGGGCTGTACAATTGAAATTTAAAACATGCAGGCTTTATTTCATTTATAACCATACATTTCTATGTAAGTCATTAATATTTGTTAATTTGTATCACATTTTAAACTAAACCCAAAATCTATCAAAGTAACCATTAACATGTAATAAGGTTCAATACCCTGGTAAACAATATTAATACCGTAACAACCGGTTTCAAGTCAAAAATGTTTCCAAACAAGCCATGTTTAACCATCGAAAATTAGTTGCGCTGACGTCGATCAATTAGTAATTACGATATACAAATAGCGTATTTAGATAGCCCACTCGATTTGAGCGTGTTTCGATAGCCAAACCAATTTATAAACGATACCACCAGGAACAACGATTTATGGAAAGGAAGCAGGGGGATTACTTAATAAATGTTATTTGTTGGCGTAACACTAGCATCTGGCAGTGAATTAACTTTATCTGCTTAAACAGACGCTTACATATTGAAACCATGCTGTATAGTTTCAAAAAAGTTGTTGTCAAGAACATTTTATTTCAAGGCTGCAAACGAGTACATATAAAATCTGAAAAAAAGAAACTAAGTAATGTAATACAATCAAAGATGAAAAATATTAAATAAATATATATT
Source organism: Dreissena rostriformis (assembly GCA_007657795.1). NCBI lineage: Eukaryota > Metazoa > Mollusca > Bivalvia > Myida > Dreissenidae > Dreissena > Dreissena rostriformis. The sequence continues at coordinate 82,707 of VMBQ01001646.1, read as the reverse complement.
TGTATGTTGAATGTCGGATTTGTCTGGCAATTTTAGATTATTTGTGTCTGATCAGTTAAAGCAGTGTAACATTTCAAAGTGTGTAAGTATTATAAATAGTCGAAGTAGTCGAATACATATTCAATAACGATTTGGATATAACGACATTTTCAATATTAAAATAAAGTTTATGCTAAAATATTTAAAAGTAAGTTAAAGACATGACATACAAGTCAGAACATGACTGTTAAGGCAGAGTGTCGAACTTCAGACACCACCATAGCATAGATGCAGCTGGTGGCATTCAAATATGCACTATGTGTGAAAGGGAACAACAATAGGCACTCAATAGAAGTTCTTAAACTCAGGACGACGTGTTATCAAAACTAACAGATGAACAATGAGGAAAGCCGTATGCATTGTTTGGAATTCGAAAATGTCTTGCATACGAATCAGCACCAAGGATATAAAATAAATTCAAAAAAGGTTTCAACACATTCACTGTTAAACAATAAACCCACCATTATTTAAACTATTAAACGTTAAAATACATGTGTATATGTGCTATTCATTCTCTACATTCAATCAGCATGATTTGACCTTTGGCATATCGGTATGTTCTTATTTGAAAAAAATACACAATACGGATTGATTATATTTAGATTTTTATGTTTTTATTATTATTTTATATTTTTACACTCTCTTCCCTAACCTCAAAATGGTTAGTGAACCGTATCCACTCGCATATTACTGAGTATTTGTAGCACATATATATAGAATATATGGTTGGTGCCGAGATGAAGAAAGTTTATCCGGTGAGGCTTAGAAAAAAACGCTCGCCCTATTTTCTTTTTCGGACCGAACCGGATAAATTTTCTCCAACTCGGCACCAACCATGTTTTCTATTTATCCTGCTTCATTTAACATTATGCCGCTAACACGTTTTATCAAAGACAAATGGTTAATTAAGATAACAAAATAATTATTCTGTACACAACATTCCTTACGACCGAATTGCTATTACTACCGAGTATGTCACGTAAACAATAGTTCCACATTAAACTGGTCCTTTTTTATTTTCCTATTGAAATTATGAGAAGAAATAAAAAATGAATCGAAAATGTACGGAATCCGGATACCCTTTGAGACCGTCGCCCTTTGAACACGTCCGTCGCCCTTTATGAACGCGACCGTCGCCCTTTTATACGCGATATCTCGCTTTTTATATGCGATATCTCGCATATAAAAGGGCGACGACGGTCGCGTTCTAAAAGGGTGACGGTCGCGTTCAAAGGGCGACGGTCGTGTTCAAAGGGCGATATATATCGCATATAAAAGGGCGACGGTCGCGTTCATAAAGGGCGACGGTCGTGTTCAAAGGGCGACGGTCGTGTTCAATGGGCGAGATATCGCATATAAAAGGGCGACTGTCGCACATGGGCGATATTTCGTGTTAAATATATCGTGCGTCGCCGCGACTGTCGCGCAAAATATCGTGCGTCGCCGCAACTGTCGCGCAAAATATCGTGCGTCGCCGCGACTGTCGCGCAAAATATCGTGTATCGTGTGTCGCCCTTGATGAAAGAAAGGCGAGAATATAGATGGCACTATCCCCATTCCGTAAGATTTTGATATTTTTAATGTTGAAAATTGAAAACAATATGCAACAGTTAAACAAAAACTGATTTGAATCATTAGAAATAAAAAAAAAACTATTCAACAGCTAAAACATAGACTAAATTTTATTTACCTCAATGACAGCTTTACTACGATTCTTATAACAATACAGTTACAACTATATGCACTAACATGTTCTGTTCGTCCATCCCTTTATCGAAATGTATTTTGAACCACACTATTTCTTCATGGCGTTTGTATCGAATGCTTACCATTCTGATCTAAAACACGATTCACAAAATCGTTATCCTGTCGGAGCGAGTTATTGTATTCCTATCAAAATTAACAAATATGCATGACAAACTCACAATCCGAAATACGTTTTGTATTCGTTCAATGCTTTAAACATATTAACTATTTTACTGTTAAAAAACCACCACGTCCAAATTGTTTTCCCTAAAATCCACAGAGTCTTGCTTAAACTAGATATGTTTCGTCAGAGAAATAACGTAACAAGAGAAACGTCATAAATTGCGTCATTAAGTGAATGGAAATAAAAATACGGAAAGCCGGTTCTGTAATATGTTTTAAAGAAGATGCAAAGTGGGATGATAATTATGTTATATAAACGAAAACATTCACGATGCGTCTCAATAATGCGTAACCCTTTGTGTAGTGTATTAGAAAGGTTACACTTAAGTATGTGTCACAGTGTGCGTAGGAATACACAACTTCCTGTTGATCGGAGATAGGAAAATGTATTCGACCCTGCTATATTTGGTCAAGGTTTGCAACAGAGGCAGGATAAACGTTAATACGTATTTAACGCATATACTCGAATAGAGACTGATATAATCCCTACTTGAATCAGAAATGGGGGAGAATACAAACAAATGATCCATTCCCACACAAATAATTAAGCCGAACATCGGCGGATGAAATTTCAGACTTTGATGAATAATTCTTTATATAATAAGCATTATAGAAGATGCTGGAGAATATCAAAATAATGTCCATACATTTTGTCTAAACGACTTTTCTGAAATGGGGAAGTCAGCACAGAAATAAATCACGAACGATGATTGTTTTGCTAATTATCAGTTTACAAGAATACGTTATAAAATTGAAGCAAATTTCATAAATCATGCTATAATATGTTTTATTTTTTACTTTTTTAAATAGATTGTTGATATTTCCCATTTTTCAGTTTGAAGTTTTTTAAAAATAAATTTTGAACTTCAAAAATCGTTACCCAAAACCGACACCCTTTATCTCATTGTGGTTCAAAACAGGTTCCATAAATTATAGTTAAACACAATTGACGTCAAATAATATGGATATTCTCACAAATGTCAATTTATTTGAACCATCCACACCGTCTCTTATATTTAGTTTATGCAGCCTTGTGCATTACTCCCTATGAGTTCAATAAAAAATTATGGTACATGTATATTTACGTCCTTCGCTAATTAATAGATATTATAAAGATACATACATTTATAAACTAACATAAGTGGGTGAACATGTATATTCTAAAATTGATGACTACAATAATACTTATGCTAAAATAAGAATTATTGATTAAATCGGCTAAAGTGATAGATACGGGATAAATAGTAACACGGTGTTACCTCAATCAACCGTTTATATAACCATCTGTGACAATAAGACATAGCAGATTCGAAGCAAGACTGAACATACGTCTTAGCGCTGGCAGAATACATCCGCACTTAACGAAGCACATATATCGAAGTATAACTAGACGGTGCACAGTGTAATGTTGAATTGATTGGCTGTTTGCTGTAGACGACGTTACACGTGAGATGTATCATATTGTCATTATTGTTTCTAAGCCTTTTTTAACAAAGATTCTGTTTCTTGTCTTCGAACCACACCTGCCATAAGACTGATTACAAATTGGACATTCGGAAAGCAACCTCGATATGCCTCATAGAACATTCGGTTTTTCTGATAATTGGCTTTGATTATTAATCACACAGTGCAACACAAACACGTGCAGTCGCGCGCTTGTTACTTAGATTAAGCGCAATTAATTGGACACGACTATAACCTTAACGAGTGGCAAGATAATAAATCGCTATGTTAATGTAGAAATACCTTAGCTTTTAATTGAATTGCAACTACTGAATACTATTTTTCCATGTTATTGCAGTGTTAGTTTTACATATACCAGCAATCATCTCTACGGCAATGCAAGACACATTGTTCTGTTGCAATCGTTGTGATTTATATAACTGACATTGGATTCCGTGGGAAAAACGAAACCGTTATTGTGCATATATATGCAGTTCTGGTTTTCTATAATATAGCGAATCACAATTCTGTCTCTAGTATAGGGGTAGTGTTATTGGTAACACATTATCCACATACAACGATAAGAAAACGATATACTGTCGAAGTGATTAAATGTTCACAAAATACTTACACAGCTTAAATCATCCGAGTTCGTTGGAAATCTTTAAACATTTCCATCAAACACCCGAAGGGGGATTTCATAGTCCAAGACTGACAAGCACCGTTTGATAACCGCTATATTTCCAATTAGACAGCGTGCAAAAATAACAATTCAAATAATGTGTCTAAAGAACACTGACGGTTGTTAAACTGATACAGAAGAGAACTTGTACTTACATTATCATTTGGCATGAGTTGGTGTACAATTACACACGCGAACACATTAGAAAAAACTTGCAATTGATTGAAATACCTTCCTTCCACAGTGACGTCACAAAGGCCGAAGTGTTGTGAGAAATCAGAAAAACGAACCAAATTACCCCGCCACAAAATCATCTGTTATGTTTTAATGCTGCTCTAGAAAACGCGCATTTTTAAGTCAAGTGCAAGCGGTGAGGACTCATATTGATTTACCTGTTATAGCTAAAACCGCATTTCTATGTGAGGCATTAACCATTATGCGGTTCGATAGTAGGTTAGAATTGAACACAACATTGAAATTTCTTTTTTTGAGAAAATATGCGCATAACGCGTATGAGAACGTGCGATATATTCTTTATTTGGGATATATAATCATAATACAAGTTTCTCGACGATATCAGCGCAGTACCCTCAGAATATACATAATAGGAACTAAAATTTAAAGTAATACGCACTCCTTATAATTAATAAGCAAATACTTATCCGATGGACGTCAGTAAAGTAGTCAGTTAGACCATGGCTTTTGATCTCGATTTGAATATCATTAGGGATTACCAGAGAAAACAGCACACGTATGTATATAATCATAGGAAATCTCCAGATAGTGTGTGCACAATGTTTTCCTGTAACAAGCCCGTAAGACAATGATTTTTAACCGATTGACCTACACAATAGGTATATTATTTACCGGCATATGTTATTTAGATGATCATAGGTCAAAGTACGCTCTAGATATTGTGCGAAATCAAATATAATGATATAAGTCACCTTGAACTTGGACTTTGACCAAATGACCTCAAACGCAAGAGGCGTTTTTCATTTAAGTATTAAACCATTATAGAGCTTAACCATATTGGGCGGACCCACCCACCAACAAAACAAAACACAACAAACCAGCAAAGGTGCAACGCTATATCCTCCTTCAGAAACACACACAAAAGCCAGACAAAAGGATGGTTGCGATTACATCGAGGTTAATGATTTATCTTCAGTTATATGACACGTGAACCGCAGACGCTTTATTATCTTATATAATTCATATCGCGTGTGGAGTAACAAGTATTTAGAATGATAAATTATTTTGCCATAAAGTACATTAGAACGCGAATATGAAACTATTATGCTTTCTACGCTTAAGTTACACCTCGGTCCGTTTGTGTTTCAAAAACGTTTTTCCGCATCGTGTTCGTGCGTATGTCATTGCCCATTGTCGCTGTGAGTTATACGCACCACTTGCACACTTTTTGAGTTATAATCTGCAAAAGGATCCAAGCGGACGGATGAATGGATATACAAGGCACTATTTGCGAATGGACAGGAATTTATTTCATAAAACCTGTAAGAGTGATTCGTTTTTATTTAAAAATATTACGCAGGTCAGTGATGGGAAACAAAAAAAAAACGAATTGACTAATTTTATCTTTTGCTTTGTAGAACGATACTTTACAGAGCAACGAAATAAATGTTTAGTTTTATACTGTTTGTATTGTTTACTTTATTATCTATATTTTCGTAGAACTTTTATGAGATTTAAGATTTAAACTTAAGTTATGAATTTAATGGTGAACCGAACAACCCCATTCTAATTTTAAGATTTGATATTCAAATATCATAAATAGCATGCATCAAATGCCACACATACATAATGCCTTTTCCGACAATCTTACACATAGCTGTCATATTTTAAATACACACTTGACGTTTGACGGAGATTTTTCTGAACGAGACACCGATGTTTGATGTTGATTTACATACAAATTACACATGCTTCATTATAATACGAACTTGATGAAGGCCATGAAGATTAGGAATGGCAATAGTTGTAGCTAGAACACCGATGACAATTAACGGCGATGAGCTTTCCGTCCAATACAACCACACAGTAATGCAACTGCTATAGGTCGCCAAACTGCTTGACGATGCTCTTCTTCTCATCTGGCGTTTCAGGACAGGGCATTGGTTCCTTTGCATATTCTACAAGTACGCGTCGCAGACCTGAAGGATTATCTTGGAGATGGTGCTATGTGCGACCCGAAAGCCATACATCAGACAGTGTTAACTGTCCCGATGTTAGGTTCCGCAATGTTTTTGCGAACTTAATGCAATCTGTCAGATGCTTCCTGCAGTTTAACTTCTTTGGATTGGTTCTGTGCTCAATACGTGTCAGGATATCTTGGTTTTTTTCTGATAGTCCATGTGCAGGATATTAAAGAAGCATGTTGCGTTTTTTTCTTGAGTTAGCCCATCAGCCGTTCGTAATCAACAAGGTCTGGTCGTCTGCTGGCGAGCCATTGTATGACCCATATGGTTCTCCGTTTCATTCTTCTCACTGGTTTAGATACATATATTTCGCGAATTTGATATTTCTCGGTCGTATCTCAGCTTTAGCAATCAGGGATTTCAACCTGAGCTTTTTGCAGAAGAAGCTGACATCTCATTAGCATCAGCTAGTCTCAGTCGTTATCTCATCGCCACGTTGCATTATCGGTAGCACAGGAGAGAACCATGCAACTGCCGTCACGGTCCTTGAATGAAAGGGGTCTGAAATGTGTTCCCGGACTGTCAAGGAGGCACACGAACAACTATACCGGACCCTATACGGCTGTCCCCGGACCCCACAGGACAGCTACACGGACCATCCCGGATGGTGCTATCATCCCGGATCGTCTCGGTCGGATCAACACGGCAGTTTTTAACTCTCCATAACTGCCGTGTTGGCCTCACGGAGCGCCAAGGACATTCCCGGACGCCATAGTACCTACACGGATCAACGCGGCGGCTACACGGTTCACATGCCGAATCATCACGGATAAGAAACGATCCGACCTCTGTATGTGACTTGGTCTTAATTACGATATGAGAACTTTTTCAGAAAACTGGTTGTTCACGGATAGTATTTAAAATGCTATTGTTTATACTCAACAACTTGTTACAATTTGCATAATATGCGACAATATACCATTTCAATTCGACAATGCAAAATCTGTAAATAACATTATAACTTACATAAATAAATAAAATGAAAATTATCGAAAACGGTAAAGCCGATGATCGCTTTTGGGATGAAATAATGAAGAATGGTTCTGATCGGCTGTTGGGCCAGATTGTTTTCTGCTGTCTGATATTCAGCCAACAGTGCCATTGCCATCTTAAAGCGATACACGTTTTCTCTCCTACTGTCGGATATTGAGTGCACAGTGTCATTACCATCTCAAAAGCGAAAATATTTTAAACATATTTACTTTTAAGATTTATTTCAGATGCGTGTTTGCAATTTGCGTTGGCTTTCAATTTAAAATATGCAGGGCTTATTTCATTTACAATGATATATTTTCACGTAAGTCATCACAACATTGTTGTGTTTCAAATGTTTAACTCAAACCAAACCTATCAAAGTAGTAATAAAACCATAATGTGGTTCAATACACAGGTAACAAATATTTACACCTTAAAACCGGTTTCAATTCTAAAATGTGTCCAAATAAGCCATGTTGAACCATTCAAAGTTAATTGCGCTGACGTCGATCAATTAGTAATTACGAAATACAAATAGTGTATATAGGTAACACACTCGATTATCACGTGTTTCGATAGCAAAACCAATTTATCAACGATACCGCCAGCAACCAGGTCGTATGGAGAGGAAGCAGTGAGATTATTTAATAAAAGTGATTAGCATCTGGCAGTTAATTAACTTCTTCTAATTATACAAACGGTTTATTTATTCACATAATTAACAATACACGCTTTTGGCAAAATGAAATCATATTAATAAAAGTCGCTGTGAGATGAGGTTCGTCTTTACAAAGAATTATTTAATTCAATTCAAATGATTATACTACAAGTATAGGAAAGTAATTAATAGCATGCACATAATGTCTATAGATTATATCAATATAACACAAAAATATAACAAAAACAATTGTCGGTAATTTGAAGACATTTGAAACAACTAGGAAGCAATAAAAGAATCGATGATATTTTTTCGCTTCAACATTGCAAAATAGATAAATGTCGATACTTCATATGTAAGTTGTACATACTTTCATGACAAACACATACACTAAAAAAAGTGAGACATGGAGGTCACATACTAAGAAAGGTTAATAAAAAGCATTATCGTTTATTTCGATTGTATCGAGCTCAAAACAGTAAACTCGTCATAATCAATCAATGAATACATTATACAGTTATAGGATACAGCTGCAGAAAATGAACAAAAGAAACGGTACGTTAAGTGCTTTTGTGTTATCAATTTGTATGTGGGCTTGTATTTCCAAGCAAGGGACTCGTTGTACTCAATAAAAATGTGACGAACGACGAATAACTAAAAGATAACATGCGTCTGAAGATAAGACAGAAGACAAATTGGCTCGTGAATCCCTACAGTGTACTTGAGAACGAACTATTGAGCATATAAGAATGAACATTTGGTATGTTTATAAGAATGCAGTTATGAGTGTTCGAAGCAACATCAAACTAGGACAGATCAAACGAATATTAGAAAGAATATACGGCGGCTGCGATGGGCTCAAGTTAATACATATGACAAGGCTGTTATTGAATACGATACTTTGATGCTTATATCGCTGCTGAGGTAGAGCGCTGGACTTCAAATTCGAGGATCGCGCATTCTATCCCCGGAAATAACATCTTGTGTGGCGATTGTTAATGTAATCTTTTCTACAGTCAATGTCCATCTTTCTCTCATTAAAATTGATTCAAATGGAGCAGTTGTCAGTTTATAACATAAGTATGAGTGCTGATAAAGCGGCTTACTCAGGAAAAGGTTAAGTTGGTAGACTGACCAACGTGATATGTCTGAAATAATGTTGATACTGTTGAAAATGACTTAATACTAAACTTAACAAACGAACATTGCCTGGGCAAGCTTAGCCGACCTAAGATCAGTATTCATGCTGTTTTTCTATTGAATATACAATTCTATATCAGAGGCAATGGCAAATAATGATAATATTACTACTTCTAATAATAATAGGTGTGTCGACTGTTAAATGTTCCATATCAATACAATTTATGCTATGCGATTCTCTAAATTACAACACTGTCAGTAGAATCTTTCGTATGTGCCAATTTTCAGCTTCTTATGTCCAATAACTTCACAGATGCAAACGGATATAATAGTGCAATGTAAGAACCAATTATCTACCAGTAAATTGTTTTTATGAATACCATATTAAGCGCGTGTGCAGAAAACCAGATGTAGGCGTGTACCCTGCATCGAAATGCTTTGATGATGGTAAAATGGGAGTAGAAAGAATACATTAATTTCGTTTTACTGCATTGAGTGCAAATGAATGAATTGTTTTATAAAGTTTCGTACACGAATGTCAATAATTATTGCAAGCAGCTGCAACAACTCGAACTAACTTCACAATTCTTAATTTCAAATTGTAGATCGAGGTTTGAACGAAGTTAAGGATGCTCATTAGGTTGAAACAGGACATTAAGGTAACCATTATATAGGAATCAGGAATAACGCCCCACCAGTATCGCAAAAAGTATAAGCATTACTATATGCTCTTAAGTATGTATCTTCAATTTATATATTTAAAATTATTGTTACACAAATAATAAATTAAACGAAGAGGCTTTCGTAAATAAATAATAAAAAAATGCAATGGCATTATGATTTATGAAAAAGGTATTTAATGGCGATTTGATTACTATTTTATGTATGTGTTGTTAAGCACACGTATAATTAATTAATAGTTCGTACACATTTTTTAACAATCTGAGTATTAATAAAGGACATCGTTTAGTTAGCAGTGGAGATATTTGTAATCTCGGATTCTTGAAGCAATATTTACATCAAAATTGTACCCATAAGCCATCAAATATTAATAAAATAGACACCACCCAGAAATGTATCAGTTCGTAAATAACCAACTTTAAATATAAAGCACACGTTTCCGGAAGCACCATGTGACGTTAATAATTCAATAAATATTGCTTTCCAATAAACACTTATCTGTTAAGGCACAGTATTATGTTTCTGTTTATTTATCACGACATCACAGCTCATAAAGAAACATTTTGTAGAATGCTACTAACTACACAACTCGCGCATTAAACAGAAAATAACTCGAGTTTTCATCTAATTCCAAGGCACATTAGGGTCTTATTGGTCACTGCGCACTGGTCTGCTTGAATTAAAATTACTTCTTTGGCGAATACCCGGGCAGCCGGGGTAAATGTGACCTACTTTGGCTAAAAAATAAATGTGTTGCCCCTGAAAGGCCACATGGGCAAGTCAGCACAAAAAAAAGTCGTGAAGACTAGGCGACGACCTGTAAATAAAAACTCTGATTAACACAATCGTGTTTATCTAATGTTTAACAGTGCATCTTTCTTTAAATCATGACCTTACACAGTTTGTACCGCAAAGTAAACGTCAACATGAGAATCATAAAACAAAACAAAGCTTCCAAAGATAAGGCCCATACAAAAGGTAAGGTTTTCGATTGGCCACGCTCCGAGAAAACGGGGCGTAATGCATGTGCGTAAAATATCGTCCAAAATTAGCCTTTGCAGTCCAGCTAAAGTCATGCAAATAATAATGCATTCATAGCAACTACGCTGGATATCAAGTTGTTTTTATTGATAAACAGTCATTGAATCAATGTCAGATATTAACTGTATCTAATTCTTTTACGTATTGACGTTTATAAACCATATAACATGTCAATCGTTCATTTACAAGCATCACACCAATGTATACAGAACCATTTTCCATTTTTAGTAAATGCACTCACTCATATATATGCATAGTCTGAAAGAAACAGCGGTCGTCCAAATGCATGTATTCGTTTGGTATGGAGAAGAACATTACACATAAATTACACACGGAAAAAGAAACCACATCATATGCCTATTAACGTGTCAGAAAATTATGTGCATATGTGTGTATGAAGACAATGTACTTGTATTAAGTCTGTCTGTCTGTCNTCCGTCCGTCCGTCCGTCCGTCCGTCCGTCCGTCCGTCCGTCCGTCCGTCCGTCCGTCCGTCTGTCTGTCTGTCTGTCTGTCTGTCTGTTGTTTCTACGCATTTTACTTAAACAAAGATTCTGTTTCTTGATTTCGAACTACACCTGCCATAGGACTTGTTATAAATTTGGAAATAAATCCAGATAGACCCATAGAACTATCAGAACTTTTGATAGTTGGCTTCGATTATAAACCTCTCTGTAGAACAAGAACACGTGCAGTCGCGCGGGTTTTACAACGATTAAGCGTATACGACACAACTCTTTCCTTAACGAGTGGTAAGATAATAAATCGTTATGTTTATGTCAAAAGACCAACGCCTTTAATTGAATTGAACTAAATGATTTATATTTTACCATGTAACTGCATAGTGTCGTTTAACATATGCCAGTGATTATTTCTAGGGCAGGGCAACACACATTGTTTTGCTTCCATTGTTTTGTTTTTCACAACAGATTGATTCCGTGGGAAAAACGAAACCGTTATTGTGCATATACATGCATTTCTGGTTTTCTATAATATAGCACAGCACAGTTCTGTCGGTAGTATAGGAATAGTGTTATTGGTAACATATTATGCACATACAATAAAAAGAAAACCATAAACGATATACTGTCGAAGTGATTAAAAGAGTTAAGCAACATTACCTCCATAGCTTAAATAATCCGAGTTCGTTTGTAATCATAAAACAATACCACCTAACATATGAACGGGGATTTCATAGACCAACCAGCACCATCGGATAACAGCTATATTTCTTATGAGACAGCGTGCTAAAACAGCAATTCAAATAATGTGTATAAATAACACCGACGGTTGTCAAACTGATGAAAAAGACAATCGTACTTACATTATCATTTGGCATCTGTTTGTGTACAATAACACACGCGAATACGTTAAAAAAACGTATCAACCTGCAAGTGAATGAAATACCTTTGTCGTCACAGTGACTTCATGAACGCCGAAGTGTGCTGAGAAACCTGACACACCAACCACATAGACCCGCCACATATTCATTTGTTGTATTGATTATGGTGCTCTAGTAAATGTGCACTTGTAAGTNATGCTACATATGACGTATTTCGATGTAACTGTAGTATATAAGGCAGAGTCTACGTGGATCATTTAAATGTATGACTTGGTGCAAGCGGGTAGCGCCCATATTGATTTACGTATACTAGCTAAAACAGCATTTCTATCTGATGCATAAACCATCATCCTGTTCGATAGAAGGTTAGTATTAAACTAAACATTGACATTCTTTATAATAATTATTATAATTAATAAAAATAATTAACACAATCTGACCACATTTGGAAAATGCATTAACAAAATGCTTGCATCAGTCCATATAATTGTTTTCCGTTTTGAAAGTTGTGTATTATAATAACAATGCGTTATATTACATGCTTATTTTGTCAATACTCGTAACTCATTCATTCATATGTATAATACAATAACGAAATTAATTGCAATACCAACGTTTTTATTTATTTTCCCACATATCATTATGTAAACATCGTATTGTCAAGTAACAAGCAGAACAAAAACAAAAACAATGCATAAATCACACGTTTCCATGGATAAGCACAATGTGCTACCCATAAATATACCAAGCACGCCCGAAGAATATGTCAGAACACAGGATTCTTAGAGAAAACATATGTCTTCTCCTTATTTGCATGCGTTACACCTTTCCAAGTCGACAATATGTATGTAAGCGCTTTTAATGCACAGTTACAAAGAAAGGTTTCTTTAATAATTTATTTCATTGGCCTGTTTTCAATTGGTTTTGTTTTGTGAACAAAATATTTATGAATAGGCCATTTCTTTGAAGGTTATTGCACCAGTCAATCAAACAATTTTCAGTTTGTATTTTAAACCGAACTAGTATAACCCACTGTACAGGCATCTTCGAGGAGGCACAGCATAGTTCTATACCCACGTACAATACGTATTAACAACGTAAGAGCCGTTCGTTTTCAAATCAACGTGTGCGTCCAAATTAGATACTGTATGATAAAAGAGTAATACATAGTTGAACTGACGTCAGTCTATTTACGATATACGAATTGTGTACAAGACAGAAAAACGGTAAGTGCCTGTTTCTATATAAAACCTGTTTATCAACGACACCACAAGCCGCAACACCGCACGAACCAGTAAGAGTTTGGATTCGTGATGTGATTTGTGGGCTAACACCATCATCTGGCAGTTGGTTCACTTTCTCAGGAAAAAACGCACACACACATATATATATATATTAATTCGTAATACAGTACGAAATCGAACAGAAATAAATATTGGAGTAATAATCTGAATATCTGATCGGTCTATACATGTTTGTTGAACAAGTTTTAGCATAATAACATCATCAATTGTTTATTAAGGTAGTCGTTGTACGCAATTAATTTACAAAGTTGATACCACGCAATTTAAATTTTAAATGAAGTCCTAGCTAAAATGCCGGAAAGTAAATATCAGTCAGAACAAAAAGACAAATTAAAGTTTTTGCACCGTGTCAAATTCTTTGTTACAAGCCTCTACAAAAAGGACTAAGTTATGATAACAGGAAACACCCTTGAATAAATACAGATGGTTGCAATCATTTCGGCACTTTACCGTGTGAATTGAACCACCGAGAAACACTCTTAAATGAAGCTCACATTCAATACGACGTATAATGGAAACGCCCAGATAAAAATATTAAGACTAATTGCCTCAAATACTTTATTCCTTTAAGAACTGCGTCGGGTTTACGTATGAATCGATAACGGGTTAAAGTCATGTGGAGTCACGGAGGAAATACGACTATAGCGATTGGGCATTTTATGCAAAGCAGCATACACTCTATACAGATAAATTCATGGGGGTTTATTCCAGTTTCCTCGAGCTCAAAACCGTACACTTGTCCTGGTCAGTCAGTACGCAACAGATCCGGTTTATATATATACTCGTTTAAATATTTGAATATCTTATCCGTCTATACAGGTTTGAGATATATTTTTGTTAGAAAAGTTTTAGCAAAATAACATCATCACTTGTTTTATGCAGATAGTCAATAAATACATTAAAATTACGATGTTGATTCCACGAAAATGTAAATTTTAAATGCAGTCCTTGATAGGCAGAACAGTATATTAATCAGTACTGCCATGGCACCGTATACATTCTTTGTTTCAAGGATCGACCAAAACGTACTAAGATATAATAACAGCAAACGCGCTTAAATAAATGAAGACGGTTGCAATCACATCGGCACTTAGCCGCGTGAATTGAACCACCAAAAAACACTTTTAAACGAGGATCAAACTCAATACGACGTATAATTGAAACGCAAAGATAGAAATAGTAAGACTACATGTCTCAAATAATATATTCCTGTATAAACTGCATCGGATTTACAGATGTCTTGAAAACGGATTACAGTCATGTGGAGTCACGGGGAAAATAAGAATACAACTTTTGGGCAACTTATGCCAAGCCGCATAAACTTTACACAGACATAATTATGATATCTTCACATTGACGGGTTAAAGAATACAAATAACCCAAGCCGCATGCTCTCCACACATACGTGTGTATTTTAAATTTCAGTTTGACATTATCAGCATTGCGCTTCAGGTTAGAGACTCCAGATGCTTTAAAACGTGAGACATTGAGGTCACAGTCTAAGAATGGTGAATACAATGCATTACCTCTTATTCCGATTGTATCGAGCTCACAGCCGGACACATGTCCTGGTCAATCAATAAATACCAACTTAAGTTTCATGCTACTGTCTTTTGTTCCTTCGAAAATGTTTTTTTTTTAAAGCTTATAAACAACTATTTTCTTGCAGTAAATATACTGTCATTGGCATGGCGAACATGCAGCTGGTTAAAATATACGATGCCCTAAGTGTACTTGAAAACAAAAATTAGATGATTATTCTTAAACAGATGGGCTTGAATGAAAGATGCAATTTAATCGCCAAGATAACGTGAGGAAATAACACGTTTCGAATGCTTTATTGCTGTATGAATTACGTGGTATTTGCAGACGTCTTGTAAACAAGTTATAATCAATGATTGTGTATGTACTTAAGACATAAAGTCTCCATGGAACCTACTGTAAAACATCGACCATCCGTTTAGTAATCAATTAGGTAAACTTGGTTGCATTCAATCAGCATTTCTCAACGCGATAGAGAAAAACACTCTAGTTTCGGTACTATGTGCCTATACAAATATTGCAAGTTGTAGCACTGAACATTTTTATACTGAAAAAAGTATTAGTTGAGATAGTTCACAACACAAAATTATATCATAGTATCGAAAATAGTTTGCATAACATCTATTTCACATGTATAAGTGCATGTTAACATATGCCAGAAAGCAAGCTATGGCATATCAACAATTATATGTATATGTTGCGATTTATTTGTAATAAGGGGTATTGAAAAAACAAGTCGGTGTACCCTAAATACGGAATGTGTAAACAAAATGTCAGTAAAAAGTGTTATAAAACTTAAACTTTTTTGTAGTCGAAATTTGTAGGTGAACAGTTTGTAATCATTAGCATGACATGATTCTGCATAAAGGGGTCGATGGTATAGTATGATTATGAATTTGATTATGCTTATCATGATTATTATTATAATTATTATATTTAATTACTATATATTAGGGATTTATCTGGGATTTATGAGGATCCTTATATCAACTCGATTTGGCATTGAGCTCATTTTGGACCAGATTATTCTGCCCCAACTCTTCTCTTTCATAACTTACAACGTAAGACCTCAACCATCAGTGATGAAGCATCGTTTATATTTTGACCGATAAAACATACAATTGTGTGTAACCAATTAGAACTAAAAGTACTCAATGAAAAGGTAAGTACCCAAAGCAGCAGACACGTGTGACACAAATATCACGTTAAATGAAATATCTGGTTGACCTTTATCTAATACACATGTCTAGAAAGTTCTTAATTGGTGTATCTTAAACCGCTTTAATTAATTCATCAGACATTAAGTCGGTACATAATTTGTCTGTTTGGTGGTTTTACTAGTCTTCATGAATAAAATGGATAAGAGGTTTTCCGTAATGCCCTTATTTCGGTCAGACAGGAAAAGGTTTTCAACAAACAAACATCTTATTGAAAGAAAACACGCAGTGAAATTATGGCCATATTTATATATTTACCACTTATAAAATACAGCGTAGTAGTATGTCCTATTGACAAAGGAATTCAAATAGGTGAGTCTAACAGAAACAACAGAAGGGTTTATTTTGAAAGTAGTGTAGCTCTTACAGAAATGTTATGCAAATACATACGTTTGCACGCATCGCTCAAAATCGCGAGTAACTTGTTCGAAAAACGCTCGCTAGCGACCGCCTAAAAACAATTAAAGTAGCATGTCCTAAATATAGCTATCGTAGATAAAACAAATTAAACTCGTATCATTATTTAACCATTGTTTCTCATACACACCCGTATATTCACATAGATACGAACAGCCATATCAACCTGCGAGTGATTGCGAAATCATTACTTCATATTGACGTCATAGACGCTGATTTGTGGCAAGAAACAAGACTACTAAACCAAATAACCCCTCTTCATTTTCCAAAGATGTTATACACGTGTTGCTGCATAAAAAACACGTTAACTGCACTCCAAACATATTCTTATTGTTATCACATTTTAAGTGCAATGCATGTTTACAGTTACGTCCGCATGGTATATCGAACGTGGATCATTTAAATTGATGGATATTACTTAGTAGGCATGTAAGCGCTGAACAACCAGTTCACTTAACGGGTAACAGCTCAAACAGTCCTTATGTGCACAATATAAACCAGTATGTGTTTCGATGCCAGCTTAGGATATAACTTCATGCAGTAAAAATGCATGATCAATGTAAATAACGCTGATCAATACATGTGATACTTTAATGTAATAGGCAAATAAAAAATAAATAATAATGCACGTTCTCTATGATCAAAGCGAAAACTGGAAACAGAATATTCGTCTAAGGAACTGTTAGTAAGATCATAATGATACATCTATATTGTCTACACGTATGCAGCATACCAACGATTAAGTAGGAATATGCATAAGAAACAGATTGCTTTTCTTTGGTGGTATTTTGTTCGGCATTTAATACTTTATATTTTTAATTATACAGCAAACGTTATCAGGTCGCAATTAATGTTAGTTAAGGCGCCAAACAATGTTATTTATTTGCAATAATATCTTGATTTTTCAAGGAAAACTGCAAGATGAAGATGCAGAAAAAAAAATACTGACACGGATGATTGTTTTGTGTTTCATAGTATTGCTTCTTATTTCTAATCTGGCATTAGCACTTGTAGTACTGAAGACATATCTGACGAGATAAAAATCATCAAAACATAATATGCTTATGACGACAGAAACAAGCGTTTGGCGCGTAAATGTATATACATAGCATCAAAACAGTACTTGAGAACAAACTAGTAGGCATATACGAATGGGGGTTTTGAAGGTTGTAATAAAAGGTATTGGAAGCAACATCGACGTTCATAAAATTACGTCGCTCTTGTGTCAGTCGATATTAATTGCTTTCCGCTTTGGAAGTTGTGTATTATAACGGTAATTTGCTATATTACATATTTATTACATTGCACAATTTTCTCGTAAATGATCCATTCACTATGTACATATGTCTCTTGATTTGCAAACTACACACACGAACACAGTAAGGGATTTCCATCGGACGTCCCTCAACATAAAACTCGTATTAATCATTATCAGTTTCATGAAACAATAACGTCATTAATTGCAATACAAACGTATGTGTTTATTTTACCGCATAACATTTTGTTAACACCGTGATGCCAAGTAACAAGCAGAACTAAAACAAAAACAATGTATAGATCACACGTTACAATATATAAGCACAAGCTGCTCCCCATAAATATACCTAGCACTCCAAAAGCATAAACCAGAACATAGGAATGTAAGATGAAATATATAACTACTCTTTATTTCCCGGCGTTATATATGTTTATATCATGCAATGCGACTCAACAATCTGTATGCAAGCGTTTTTATGGAAAATTACAAAGAAAATTATCTTTAATAATTTATTTGTTTCACGTATTTTCTATTTGTATGACATGGGAACAAATACTTATTAAAATGACATTTCTTTGAAATGTATTGCAACAGTCAACAAAACCATTTCAGTTTGTATTGTATTTTAAAGCCAAACTAGTAAAACCCACTGTTTAACCATATGAGAGGCACAGTCTTGCTATATACCCACGTACAAAAACTATTAACAACATTAGAACAGGTTTCAAATCAAAGTGTGTGATAAAACGAGATATGATAAACGAGTAAATAATAACTGAACTGATGGCAGTCTATTTACGATACACAAATAGGGTACATAGATAGAAGACAAGGTTAGAGCATGTTTCCATTAAACAACATGTTAATCAACGACACCATACGCCGTATGGATACACAACATTGAGGCTTCAGAATCGTGATGTGATTTGTGGTCAAAACACCATCATCTGGCAGTTTGTTCACTTTCTATGGTAAAAGGCACACCTATTTAAAAAAAAAAACAGTACGAAAAATATCCAAAATAAAGGTGTATAAAGTAGAAATCTGATCTGTCTTCACAAGTTTGAGATACAGTTTTGTTGAACAAAGTTTAGAACAATTAAATCACCAATTGTATTACATAATGTCCAAATAGTCGCTTTACACATATTATATTACGAATTTGACCCTGAGAATTTAATTTAACTTTAAAATGCAGCCCTAACCAGAATGCCGGAAAGTATATATAACAGTCAGACCAAACTGACAAATCACTACAGCTATGCGATCGTGTCAAATCCTTTGTTTCATGGTTCGACAAACATTTATAAAGATATAATTACAGCATAACACCATTGAATAAAAACAGCTGGTTGCGATCAAATAGGTACTTAACCGTGCGAATTGAACCACCGAGAAATACTCTTAAAAGAGGATCAAACTCAATACGACGTATGATTAAAACGCCCAGATAGATATAGCGAGACAAAATGACTCAATACTTTATTCATGTATGAACTTTATAACAATAAATTTGTTTTCAAAGGAGACTACATCTGCAGAAATAGAATAAAAGAAACGGGAACGGTAAGTGCCTTTGTGTTGTCAACTTTTATTTGGGCTTCTCTTTTCCATTCAATGATTATCCCTCTTTGTACAGAATAAAAATCAGACGATGGAAAAACATCAAAACATAACATGCGTTTGAATAATAACGGGTACGTGAGAGGACACTTTTTGGCATAAGAGAATGGACGATTTGTTATTGTAGATGAATGCAATTATGGGTGTTCGAAGCAACATCAAGCTAGGACAGATATAAACATTTTACTGTTGCCAAGGTGGGATCAAGTAAATATATATGGCTTCGCTACTTAAATCAGAAGAATCATCAAAACATAACATGCCTCTGAAGATAAGACAGAAAACAAATTGGCTCGTGAATTCATACATTATACTTGAGAACAAACCATTGCGCAAACACCAATGGACGTTTGTTTTTATTTTTATAAGTGTGTAATAATGGTTGTTAAAACAAGGACAGATAAATTTTAAGTATAAGAAAAAGAACATCAGAACCGTGTACAGTATAATGCTTTTGTGTTATCGATTGTGTAAGGGCTTCCATTTCCATTACCGAATGCAAATCAGACGATAGAAGAGTCATCAAAACATAACATGCGTCTGAAGTTACTGACGTGTACTTGAGAACAAACTATTGCGATACAAGAATAAACGTTTTGTAATTGTAGAAGATTGTAATATTATGGATGTTCGAAACAACATCAAACTAGGACAGATCAAACATTATACGGTAGCTAAGGTGTGATCAAGTTAATACATATGACTATGCTATTATAGAATACGATACTTTGATGATAATATCGTTGCTGAAAAAAGCTTACCGACACTGTTGACACAGATATATTTAATTATATTCGCAAGAAAGGCATTATAACTGACATCAAACAGACTTGCATGAATGTATCTTTGTTTAATGTGCTTAAATGCCGAAACGGATAGGAATGTCTCACAGTTTGTTGGTTTTTACAGAATTAAACAACTAGCTAAAAAAACAATTAAACACAGTGCAGATATCGATGTAAACAATTTTATTACTTAACATCGTAAATTTAAGTACATTAGCAAAAATTCAAAATAATCGCTACGAAATTTAAGAATCATTTGAAATGTTGTAAAAATCTTAACTGTGAATATTGTGTAAAGTTGCTACTTTTCGTTTTCAATTAAAGAACATTACTTTTATTGCATGAAAAAGATATCATAACAGTTCTGGCATCTTTTCAAAATATCATAAAACCAGGCCAACGGTTTTTGTTCTATCTACAGACAATGGCATTGTTAACATACAGCTGTTAAAATACACGATGCCCTTAGTGTACTTGAAGACAAATAGAAGATTATCATTCTTAACCCATTTATGCCTAGTGGACTCTCCCATCCTTCTAAATTGGATCAATTTATTTCCAACATTAGGGATGTATAGTATATTTATTTCTATATTTAGAATATTTCTTACAGAAATTCCGTTAAGCAAACAGCGCAGACCCTGGTGAGACGCCGCATCATGCGGCGTCTCATCTTGGTCTACGCTGTTTGCCAAGGCCTTTTTTCTAGACGCTAGGCATAAATGGATTAAACAGATGGGCTTGAATGCAAGATGTAATAAAACCACCAAGATAAAGTGCGGAAATAACACGTTTCGAATGCTTTATTTCTGTATGAATTGCGTGGTATTTACAGATGTCTTGTAAAAGGTCTTTAATCAATGAATGTATAAGTACTTTAGATAAAATGCCACCATGGAACCTACTGTAAAACATCGACCATCCGTTCGGTAATCAATTATGTAAACTAGGCTGCTTTCAATCAGCATTTCTCAACGCGAAAGAGAAAATCACCCTTGTTTCGCTACTATGTTCTATACAGATATTTCAAATTGTAGCACTGAACATGTTTATACTGAAAGAAGTGTTAGTTGAGATAGTTCACAACACATAATTATGTCATAGTATCGCAAATAGTTTGCATAGCATTTATTTCACATGTATACGTTCTTGTTAACATATGCCAGAAGGCAAGCTATGGGATAATAACAATTATATGTATATGTTGACTTTTATTTGTAATAATGGGTATTAAAAAAACAAGTCGGTGTACCCTAAATGTGTATTCAAAATGTCCTTAAAAAGTGTTATAAAACTTAAACTTGTTTGTTGTCGACATTTGTAGGTGAACAGTTTGTTATCATTGGGATAACATGATTTTGCATAAAGGGGTCGAGGGTATAGTATGATTATGAAAATGATTAAGGTTATGATTATGATTATTATTATTATGATTATTATTATTATTATATATTAGGAATTTATATGGGATTTATTAGGATCTTAATATAAACTCGATTAGGTATTGAGCTACTTTTGGACCGGATTATTCTGCCCGAACTGGTCTCTTTCATAACTTTCAACGAAAAACCTCAACCATCAGTGATAAAGCATCGTTAATATTTTGACCGATAAAACATTCCATTTTGTGTAACCAATTGGAACTTAAAGTACTCAATGAAAAGGTAAGTAGACAAAGCAGTAGACGAGAGTGGCACACATACCAAGTTAAATGAAATATCTCGTTGACCTTTATCTAAAACACGTGTGTCCAGATAGTTCTTAATTGGTATATATTAAACCGCTTTAATTCGACAGCCATTTAGTCGGTCCACAATGTGTCTGTTTGGTGGTTTTACTAGTCTTCATGAATAAAATGGATAAGAGGTTTCCGTTATGCCTTTATTTCGGTCAGACAGGAAACGGTTTTCAATAATATACGTTTTATCTTGTTTAAGACAAGTGGGATTCAAGTTTTAAATGGAGTGCAATCTGTTGATGTACAAGGTTATGTATAAGATGTATATTGTTTTTGTATCTAGAATGCTTTGTTTGTCATAAGGTTGCGCTTGCCATGTTTATATTTTAAACAATTACACCATTAAAATCATGAAAGTTATGGAACGCCAAACATATATTCCTTCAGAATGTTCTGCGGATGCTATAAACAAAAGAGGTATGCCTCTGAAAGCACTTTGTTTCGATCGTCGGACATTTCATCAAATATGTTGTTGAAAATAGTATATGTTTGGAAACTCAGACGTCATGTCTTTAAATGAAATACAATCAAAATGAAATTTAGTAATGTCAAAATAGAAAACTATGGGCATATTTGGATAACATTGATACGAAGCATATGCAGATGTAGGTTATCGTGTCGTATATACGTTGTTCTGTGTTTGGGTAAATCTTGCGAATTTTCTATTTCACACCGCCCTTTTACAGTTTAAAAGGTTAAAACTGGATAATTTCACAGGAAGAAAAATGTCATTAATAATGACAACATAGTACTACAATGAAACGTTGAAAATTATTGATAATTTTCACTGTTTGAACCGGGAAATACCCATTTTCAATCACCTATATGTCCCTATATCCCACGGGAAAGCTTAACAATACAACTAATATAATCGCGTTATATGCTATTTCACCAAGTAATTTACTGAACAACATTATCGAACATAGGTAATGCGTTGAACATTGCATTACCCTAGATAGTTAAATGCGGCAATAAGCAAATAGTCACTATACCCCCGTTACAAGATGCTTCTATGAGTCTCTCAGCATGTACCATGGACTCGTTCGAAGAAAACTCCGTTTACAGGCGCAGACATAAATAAAATAAATGTAATACAAAAGGTGAGGTCGTTCATATGACGAGTCAATTGTGTTTCAGTCAAGAAAATCTAACGTAACTCGAGTTTGCGATTAAAGATTCAGACAGATTTCTAAGCGTGTTATTGACCAAAATATAAAAATAGACAAACAATATAACAACTAAATTTTGCTTTATTGCGATAAAAAGTGGGGAAGATCTTCCTTATGAAAAAAAAAATCATTTATTACAGTGAAATAATGGTCATATTTTATATAATTACCACTTATTAAATACAGCGTAGTAACATGCACTATTTTGCAGCGTATTGGAATTAAGGAATTAAATTATATCCACCGCCGAAAACAATTTAAATATTGTGTTCTATATATACATATAGTATACAAGGCCCAATATGTATAACAATTTAAACTCGTATCATTATTAGACAATTGTTTCTCATACATACTCGTACATACAAATAGATACAAACAGCCATAACAACTTGCACAAGTGATTGTAAAACCATTACTCAATATCGACATGATAGACGATGATTTGTGGCAAGAAACCAGGCTACCGAACCAAATAACCCTTCCACATTTTCCAATGTTGTCATAAACTTGTTGGTGAATAAATCAAATGTTAACTGCACTGCAAATCTATTTCTGTTGTAATCACATTTTAATTGTAATGTATGCTTAAAGTTACTTTCGCATGGTATACCAAGCAGTTCTAACGTTGATCATTTCAATTGATGAATATTACTTAGTATGCATGAAATCGCTGAAAACAAGCTCGCTTAACGGTTAATAGCTTTAACAGTACTTCTGTTCAATATATATATAAACCAACGTGTGTTTAGATGCCAGTTTAGGATATGTGGCGTGTTCTGAGAAAACTGGGCAAAATTCGTGTGCGTAAAGCGTCATCCCAGATAAGTCTGTGCAGCCCGCACAGGCTAATCAGGGACGACAATTTCCGCTTTTTTGGAATTTTTCGTTTAAATGATTTCTCTTCTTAGCGAAAATCCAGTTTAGGCGGAAAGTGTCGTCCCGGATTAGCCTGTGCGGACTGCACAAGCTTATCTGGAATGACACTTTACACACATGCATTTTGCCCAGTTTTCCCAGAACACGACACATATTACTAATTCATGTAACAATGCACTTAACGCTGATCAATACATGCAATACTTTTATGTCACAGGCAAATATATAATAGTAAATAATGCATGTTCAATATGATCAATGCGAAAATTGGAAACAGAACACACGCCTTAGGATCTGTAATTTTAAGTAAGATCCACGTATCATGATGCATAGCTATTGTCCACACATATGCAACATACCAAAGGTAAAACAGGACTATATATAATTAACAGTATGCTTTTCTAATTTGTTGGTTGTTTGCTCGGAATTTTATACTTTAAATTATTAGTTATACTGCGATAGTTTTCAGTTCCCAACAGATGTTAGCTTAGGCACCAAACAATGTAATTTATTTGCAAAACTATCTTGATTTCAAAAACAAAACTGCAAGATAAAGATGTAGACAAAAAGAGACTGGTACGGATGAGTGTTTGTTTGTCCTATATTATTTCTTCTATTTCCAGTTTTGCATCATTAGCACTCGTAGTGTTAGAGAGAGATCTGACGAGATAAGCATCAAAACATGATTCTGAAGGTAAGATCGCAACGAAAGATCGGCTCGTAAATGCATAATATATATAGCATTAACAGTTTGCTTGAGAACAAACAATAAGGCATGTAGGAATGAGCGTTTAGAAGGTTGTAATAATCGTTACTTATAGCATTTGAAACATAAAAATCACAGGGCGCAATACATTTACGATGGCTAAGATGGTATCAAGTTTATAAACTAGGTTATAAGCGAGTGCAATCAGTTGATAATAATACAGATCATTGCTCTGAAAACCTTTCAAACACCTTTGACATAGATGTAAACACATATATTATCAATACAGACATTCAAACAGAGATGATTTAAACTTGAATATTCAACATTGTATTTTGAGAGGCAAAGCTAAATTAATGTATGTATTATATGCGATAAACGTGCCCTTAGCCCACTCAACCAATATCAGGTCTTCCGAAGTCATAAAGCATCGACGTAACGCAATACTTGATAGCGTGAATATGTCCGTGTTAGGTTTTCTTCATAAAAACTACCTTAAATTTAGACCTTGAAATTTAGAGTCAGTTCATGAGTATAATCATTGAGCATATCGTATGCGTATATATTAGTATTAGTAAATCAAACAGACGTACGACAAGTCTACATTTATTAATGTTAACTATACACATAAAACCGTTCAAACGCATTATGCCAAAGCCGTATTGGTAAGTAACGAGCTTAGAAAACAGCAATAACACGTACATCGCACTTTCACACATATAATAACAAAGTGTTAAACATAAATATAAATAGCTTGTAATAAGTGCACAGCCTAAAATGAAATATAGTTTTGCTCTGTATTGTTCTTGTTGTACAATTTCCTATGAAGAAATAAGAGAAGTAATAAACACCCAAATGCATTTATTTTTGTTTCTCCGGAACATATATAACAATAATATAACACGCGTAAATATATACTTAATAATACTAATAATATGTTATTATTGATTTCAGAAACTCGCATGTAAATGGTTTGATCTTGCATTACATTTCTAACACTGGTAATACTATTAATACAATAAAACGTGTATATATAAGTAACAATACTATATAATCATAGTAAATGTATTATTCTGCGTCGGACGTCAAAATAAATTACATTTTGTCTATTTTGACAGCGAAACATTATACTTCATTGTTCAAGTAAGAATAGTTCTTAAGTCAGATACAACAATTATTTTACGTTGAAAACTTAAATTCCCATAATTATGATAACGCAGCTGAACGATTGAAAGAAAATTGTTCTAATCACAGTCTATAAGTAATTACGAAACACACATTTTGTATCAAGCTTTCGATAACGATGTGGGTGTGTTTCGATAGCAAATCTATTTATCACCAACAAAACCAGCACCAAAACGCAGAAAGGTTTGATAAGGTAGAAACTCCATTTTGGGTAGATTGTTTTTCTTTAGACAGTATAAACAATTAAGATGATTTAAACTCGTAGCGAATGAAAGATCTACATTATTGTCGAAATACTAGAATATGTTTTTGTGTTTGGACATCTTAATACTCTAGATAATTTGCAATTAACTTATTGGATTATGTAATTACATTTTTTAAGTCAAATTGCAAAAAAACAACATATTTCCCTGTATATCTGAACTTGGTAATAAGTGCTTCAGTATAACATTTTCGAATGTAAGTACAGTACCATAAATAAAAATATTTGCACACAAAACAATCAGTTTTTGTTTTACATCGAAACAATTATTTTTTCAGTTGTATCTGTTTATATACCAATGTTAAACATTTATGACAAAAAAGACATAAGATTGTCGTAGTGAAATCCTGATGAAACATCGGTTTCTTATAAAGAAAAAGGTCTAAACCATTATTGATTTATGCATTAATGCATCTTATTGAAGTAAACAAAAATGTACACTGTAAATGAAAACATGAAGTGAAGACAGATTCTTAAACTAATGTGCTCGAACTTAAGAATACTTGTAATCAAAACAACCATCTAAAAACGAGAAAATAAAACGTCTTTATCAAATGCTTTATTGTTGAATATAATTACATCAGGTTTAAAGTTTTGTTATAAACGGGTATGAGTCGAAAGTGATATATATACTTATAAAGAAATATTTTAAATATAAAGGTGGAACATATTATTCTATGAAACAATGAACCATTCATTCAGTGAACAAATTAAATACAACTTGGTAAATATTTTTTCATTAAATCAGCATTTCTCTTGACAAGAGAGTTGTTAAATAGGGTTTTTATAATGTGTCTTACCAATTGTTGCGTCTCATTGTTCTGAATGTTTCATACTGAATGAAGTATTATTTCAGAATAATTACTAATAGAAATAAACGTTAAATGGGGAAGTGAATAAGCAATATCGAAATCAAAACGGCAACAAATACACTACACCAAGCGAACACAATTCGTTTTCCTTATACGTCTTTTACAGCTCACATAAATTATAATGAATTACAAGCAATCGTCCGCAATCAAGTTATCAAATGTTTTATTTTGTATATTGAAAATAATTACCCTGTGTAATACAGCAAAGCGTATCTCTGATATAATGGCATTTTAAAACAGGTGTTTAATTAATTTTGGACTTTTAAAGACGCCTTGCGAAACATGTACCTCTCTACACCTTAGTACCGATGATAGTTTAATACCGCCACAATTAATAAGAGTCAAACATATCACGCGTTATACCATAAGGGTATTATCCCAAAGGTCATCTAATTCCGCGATGTCGGCTCAAATCAAATAACAATTTATATATAATGAGATATTTTAGAATGCCCTATTTTCTTACATAACATGCAATTCGAAAAACTCCAAATATACTATATACATTTTGTTTTATAAACATGTCCGTCTGTTGTAGTATATATTGTAAAATATATATTGCAAAAACATTAAAACAAGAGCACCGCCTAGCGGGTGCAGACCGCTCATCTATACATGCATACCAAATATGAAGGTTATATCTCAAGGGACAAAGAAGTTATGAGCATTTTTCGAAACCTAAACGCAGATTTTGAAACCTAAACGCAGACCCTTACTTCAAGGTCAAGGTCACAGGGGTAAAAATTTGTGTGCGTATGGAAAGGCCTTGTCCATATACACATGCATACCAAATATGAAGGTTATATCTCAAGGGACATAGAAGTTATGAGCATTTTTCGAAACCTAAACGCAGATTTTGAAACCTAAACGCAGACCCTTACT
>VMBQ01001646.1:0-54142 GCA_007657795.1 Dreissena rostriformis | reverse complement strand
GCTGCTATATATATATATATATATATATAAGGGTATTATCCTAAAGGTCATCTTATTCCGCGATGTCGGCTCAAATCAAATAACTATTTATATATAATGAGATTTTTTGGAATGCCCTATTTTCTTCCATAACATGCAAGTCGAAAAACTCCAAATATACTTTATACATTTTGTTCTATAAACATGTCGGGTGTAGAATATATTGAAAAAACATAACTTAAATAAACTACTTTACGCGAAATACAATTTATATAATTCAAATTGAATACAATTTGTTGAACTCACTAATGGAAAATGTTATTATTTAAAGAATAAATGATACCAATACTAAATCAATCGCCTATTTACACCTTAATCTGTCAAAACAATTGCCTGAAAATATGTGTTAGCATTGTCTTTAAATGAAGTGACATATAAATCGAGTAAGTTATTACATTGTATACTATAGGGGATACATCTATGTTTTGCATTTGTGAATGGATATCTTTGCACCCATAAGATGTCATGACATGTCCCATTAGATTATATAAACACATACCATTGTATACTGATTGTGTTCATTGTCTTCGAAAAATGAATTACATCGGACATTTCAGAAGCAAACACGATACACTTATAATTCTAGAACCACTTCCGTGGATTGGCTTTGATTCGTAACATATTCGTAACCTATTCGTTAAGCACGTGCTGCTAATTCCGTAGTTATATATATAAGCTCTAGAACATAGAAATAATTTACAATTGTATGTTTTTCTTGTTAAACATAAATGGCTTAACGACTAAAAGTAACAATACAATTATAATTTACAATTTTATCAACGTGTTTGCCTAGCGTGTAGGATGTGATATTATATTATACAGAATACTATAGTATAGGTCGGTCATTATGAATTATTTGGTGGAAAGAAAAACATAAATTTGAAAGGTGACCCTCAACATAATTATAAAGAGTTGTATTATAACAAAATAATTTAATTAGACATATGACACTTCTTTTTATGTCCCCAAGTCTATACAGGTGGACATATTTTTTTGTCCTGTCTGTTTGTTGGTTTGTTTGTTAGTTGTTTTGGTTTGTTTGCAAAAAAACGTTAACATTGGCCATGACTTTTGCAATATTTAAGATAACAACTTAATATTTGGCATGCACGTGTATCTCATTAAGCTGCACATTTTGAGTGGTGAAAGGTTAAGGTCAAGGTCATCCTGCAAGGTCAAAGGTCAAACATATGGGTCAAAATCGTTCAAAAGGGGACATAGTGTTTCACAAACACATCTTGTTTTACTTTATTTTAAAGTGAATTTTAAATTGTCGAATATGAATAGGTTACTTTATTACGTAAATCAAGGTACCCACGTTTATGTTAAGTTTACGTTGACGTGGTTCATACATGAATTCCTTTAGTAGATTGCGTTCATCCTGATTTTCTTTGAAAACAACGACGTCATTAAATGCAATATTAAGTTTGTTGTCCAATGTTGATCCGAGAATGCATGTCTCATTGACGAACACCATCAGCAATACAGACACTTTCCAAAACAGACATACATTCGTGTTAACCTTCATTTTACCACGCACACAATGAAGACATTACTTTTGAATTTAAAATGCACAGGATAGAATACCTCCGATATCTTGTCAAAACTACATAATCGAATGCTCTTGATTGATCCATAAATCGAATGTTACAACTAAAATTACCGATAATGTGACGGGATTACCATTCACAAAGAAGAACTGTCTATGACATCACTTATCAAAATTGCCATAATTGGTAGATACTATTTCCTTCCGAACACTTACTTTATTCAACATGCGAATATCTATTACTCAACAGATTAACCGAACGCACATTATATTCTTACTCCATTTATGAACGCTGGATTCGTACATTACAACAATTATTTGCATTGCAAAATTCATCTATTGACAACATTCTCAGTGGGGGAGCGGCGCTAATAATGAAACGATATCAAATCAAGGAATAAACTGAGTATATTACTTACTGATTCTAAAATTGTCTGGTGTCTTGTTAGTGATTTTACCGTGTCAATACACCATCAACGCGTCTCGTTTATTTATCTTGCATTACATTCGTATGTTGTATACAACTGTGCCATTTCTAAATACGATACAACCGAGTTAAACAAGCACACACTTACAAACAACGTTACCCAGCCTCGCTCTGGGTAAACGGGGATTAATGCATGTGCGTAAATTGTCGCCTCAGATTAGCCTGTGTAGTTCGCACAGACCAATCAGGGGCCACACTCTCCGCCTAAACTGGATTTTCACTAAGAAGAGACTTCCTTAAAACGAAAGATACAATACAAGCGGAAAGTGTGTACACAGAGCGAGGCCCATATGATTCAAATGCACTAAGAAAATGAGTTCCAAACGAACAATACACATATTGCGTCATTAACAAATTACCTATAAGACCAAAGATTGCCAATAAAACAAACGCGTATTATTATTTGGAAAATATGAAAGGGTACTTTTACAAACAAACAATCGTATCAAGTGATTGCAAAACCAGTTCATCAGAGTGACGTCATAAACGCTGATTTGTTTCAAGAAACAATGCTACCGTACCAAATAAACCCGCGAAACATTGCAGAAATGTATTTACGGTTGTTCATTACATGCGTAACGTTACATGTAATACACAAAAGCTCATGTATATTGAAATAAGTGCAATTGTAATTGGTATTCAGAAAATGGGACAGTTTAAATAGTTCAATTAAATCAATACATTTTCAAACCGACTTAATCATTAAATACTAAAGCTAAACAGCGATAAAGTACTTGAGAACACGCTGAATGGGTAATACAGCATTTCTATGTAGAAACCAGTGCTTAATTCCAAAACAGGTTTCAAAAGAACACAAACCATTGAAGTGAATGTAAACGCTTAGCAATATGTTGTAGTTGGAGTATCTTACTATGATACAACTGAAACACGTAACAGGGAAACCTAAAATGAACTGTATTCAAACTAAAACGCTCACACGGTTATATGTTTTATATTATTGAATAATGTCCATGTATATGCCACACGTCAACTTTTACCCTTAACCAAGTACACATGAAATAACTAACCATATATATATATATATATAGCCACTTAATCTGAACTTACCAAAAATATACCACATCCATAAACAAATGCAATTACTTTCAATTTGCGATTCCTACCTTTTTGGCATTGTTTTCGTGCTCGTTGGCTTTGAAGTATTTGTTATGTAAGACTTAATTATCTATCATAAATTACCATTAATTAGCTTAAGGACTATTTTGTGTGATTCATTTACAACAATGTGTTTTTTGCAAAGGACGACAAAGCTGTACATTACGTTTGCGCTATATAGTTTATAATCCTAATAAACTGTCTGTGTTATCTATTTTATAGTGGCACTATTTTAGATCGGCAATTAGCGCGCCGTGAACCCTTATACACCCCAAACGAGAATAGGAGAGCTTCGCAACTAAACATGTTATTTAATATAAAGGAAAAATGAAATCTTAGAAGACATGATAGAAACAAGAGCTTGGCACGTGAGTACCAATCATCAATTAGCTTACGTACAAACTGTGCTACATTATGCTTAACATTATTACATGGAACGTGGCACCGCCACAAAACCTGGTGTTTGCCTCATTCAAAGTAAAAGTAATTGCTTAAGATAATTGTGCTATTCTAAACCTGGCCTGCATGTAAGCTAACAACGCACATAATTGCCGAAAAATATCCGAATAACAACTAGAGCTATTGAGTTAATACGTATCTACTTTTACTTTTATTTTAAGACACAGCAAATACCTGTGACCTTGTTCTTGAGCAAACGGGTCCCAAATGGAATTACAAGGTAGGTAACATGTAGTTACTAACACGCAGTTTTTAGAAATAACAGCTCCATCCATATTCATGTTATTAAACAGATGTAAGATTTTACCCGAGTCCGAATGACCCAAAATGAACCCCCATGATAGGTTTGAATATAAGCAACATAATTCCAAATGTAATGCAAAATCTCCTTTCAAATATTCACTAGAAAACATTTCTATTTTAAATCACAGTGACGTTGACCTGAATCAAGATTAGGTTAGGTCTTTATGTTAACTTATTATACACACAATTTTACTATAGCAACAGTCACGTGGAATGTCCAAAATACAATCTCAAGCGAGGTCTCTAAACAATAATGCTATATCCAAAATTTCATCGAGATCGGTCTTTGAAAACTAAAGCTATTTACAGGATACCATGCGTTTGATGCCGCACGCCAAGCAACCCACCTGTCATTACTCAATCAAATAACCAGGATGTTTAATTTTGTTGAAGACATGGTAAAAACTGGTCAAACTTACGTCGGCGTCAAATTTCCAACGTCGCTCTTGTTTCCGTCGAAGATTAATGTATGTTCTCTCCGCCTCCGTCGGTTTGTATTTAACGGCCACCCGTGCGTTGGCGGTTTTATTAGAATGCACATCTATTCCAGTTTCAAATCCAGTCACCAATGTAAACTTAATTCCATGAACAAGCACGAACAAAGTTATATGTGTCCAACTTTCTAACCTAACCATCACTATTTCTTTATATATAAGCCATTATAAAAATCGAAAAGCTGTTTGACGTTAGTTTTATCCCACAGTATTGCGTGGAAGAACAGAGCAATGATGACAGCTTTACATCGCTTCACATTTGTTTGCAAACATGGGAAACTGTGTGTTCATCTCAGACTTTACATAAATAATCGTAAAAACGTCAACCATTTACAAAGCCTCATTGCACGATATGTATTTCTAGCACAAAGCATTCTTAGACTGGAAATTTTGCGCCTTATCGGAATGATTCTGAGTTATATGGCATGTTATCTCTACATTTTTCAGTTTGTAGGTAAAACATATACTTTTTGTGAAATAAATAACTACATATAGATCTTTTGACGTCGAAAGGCAGCAGTATTGTCTTCATTCATTTCAATTATCTGCTGCTGTTTCAGGGAAAGCAAAACATTAAGTCCACATTCTATGTATATATAATGAGATATATAAACGTTAAAAACGAGAATTTTTATTTGCGTTGGCTAGCAATCTTAAAAAAACGATACATACATTAGTACTTTTACACTAAATTGTGTTTATCCAAAATTGGTTGTTGTTTTGTTACGCTTTCGATTAAAAAAAATCTTTATAAAGCAACAGCCAATCAATGTTTTATTGTTAGTGCAATCAAATCTGTTAAAACGCAGTATTTGTTACAACATCTAGTGAAATGTTATGCCAGAATATAACCGTTAACATATTAAGTTATAGGCTTTAATACGGCATTTTGACAAGATAACAGGTTTAATGCTTATACAGCAATGTAAATAAAACATACCCACAGTAGTAACAATTTACGTTGCATACATGTAACTGTTAAAATTGCACGACGCAGTGTATATATCTTTTGAAAAATGATCATGTATAAACTCGAGAAGACAACCGAGAGCATGTCATCAGGAGATTATTTGGATGTTTTTATTATTTCAGTAACTTTATGGTAACATGAATGTTCGTAAAAGGCCATCCGATGAAAAACCATGTTGGAATTTGTTTCAAAAGTTAAAAAAAAACTAATCTTCTTCCATTGATTATTCGAAACGGGCATGCACATGGCTTTATACTGTCTAAAATGTCTTACACGATTAATACTATTGATAAAATAAAAAACAATACTATTTAATCATAGTAAACTATACAAAATAATCATAGCTTATTGACGATGCTGCCTCAGACTAAAACAAATTGAGCCTTGTTCTGGTAAAAACCGGACTTTATGCATGTGAGTAAAGTGTCGCCCCAAGTCTTAAACACCCAATATAGTTATTATTTATATTTTGTATTTATATAAAAATATTTAATAAACATGACCTTCGTTTGTAAAGAATATGTAAATTCATTCTTTGAAATACAATTTATACAATTAAAATAAAATACAATCAATATAAGTTACCGATGGACAGAATTTATAATTGGAAGGTTTTTATTTACTATAGAAAAAATGCTACAAATACTAAGTCAGTCTCCTGTTTACAACGTCATCGTAAATAAACTGTCTGCAAGTATGTGTTTGTATATGTCATTACGCGACATGTCCATCAAGATAGTTATTACAATCTATAATATGGCAATACGTCCCGATAGGCAGAGTACATAGCTAAGTTGTGGCTGCACTTATATGTTTAAACAAAACAAATCATGTGCTTAGCTTTTTGTTATGGATAACGTTGCCCCCGTGAGATTCCCTCATAATTTCATAACATTATATCATAAGAATATATAAGCATAAACTTATGTATATTGATAATATTCCAAGTTTTAGGAACAAACTTAACTGGACATTTCGAAAGCAATCTTGATATACTCTTCTATAGACATCCAAGGATCGGCTTCGATAGGTTACCTCTCAGTAAAGCACTAACACGTGCTGCAATACCATAGATACACATGTTAAGCGGAATTAATAAGACCCGTTTGTTTTCCGTACCAAAGGATAATGTTTGAAAGTGTTTTGTTTTCAATCAACATCACGTTGTTTTTAGTCAAAAGTGTTTTGCCGCTATTTCATACATAATTTTTAGTCATTGCAACGTATCTATAATATATGTTATTGTTTACGCTCTTGGAAATAGCACGCATTTACAACTTTATGTAGTCCAAGTATAACAGAAATGGCTATTGGAATAAAAATAAAACAATACAATTATAATTTTAACTGTTACCAACTCGAATTCCTTGCCATATAATAATATATACAAAAGTGTATATGCAGTAGTTGCACAAATCGATTGAATAAGAAATACCAGTAAATAGAATTAACCTTTTTTAAAGAATGAAGTTTAAATGTTTTGAATGTACTCACGTTAATGTTAAGTCCCCACCGTTCACGTAGTTTACGTTGACGTGGTTCATACTTGAAAGTATTTAAAGGATTTCGTTCATCATGATTTTCTTTTAAAACAACGACGCCATTGAAGGTAATATCAAGTTTGCTGTCCAATGGTGATCCGACAATGCATGCCTCATTGACTAACAAGGTCAGCACTAAAAACACTTTCCAAAACAAACACAAACTCATGTAAATATTCATTTTCCCACAAACAAAATAAATACACCACATTTGATTTTAAAATACACAGTAGAGCATACCTCCAATAATCTGTCAAATCAAAACCACATAATCGAATGCCCTTGATTCATACATAAATCGAATGTCAAAAGTAGATTTATCGACAATGTCCGATATGATTACCATTCAGAAAGAAGAAAAGTCAATGACATCACTTATCAAAATTGCCATACTGGATAGATACTATTTCCTTCCGAACACTTACTTTATTAACATGAGCGTATTTATTAGTCAAAGGAGTAACCCAACAGGTGACAGTTTAACCCATACTTCAGACAAAACATAAAGGCACCTGTCAATCAAACAGTTAGGAGAAACATAAAGAAATCGGATCTTGAACGTTTGAACAATTGAATACTTATGTCACGATAATATAAGAACGTTGCACTGAAAAGAGATATGCAACTATGTTATTTTGTGCACATCCTTTGTAAGAGGAAGGGTGTTAAATATTTGTATTGAAGGATCCTGAATAACAGGCCTGAGGCTAAATTAGTGTAGTATGGGGTTAAAATATAATAACAATATGTAATTATACTATAATGTATTACTATACATTACGTCACTTTTTAAATGTTCTTATTACATTTCCATACAGTCATTGCTCCATAATTGTAATATGGCATCACGTTAGACCGTAATGTATATTCCATTTTAATGTATATGTAAATTTCCAACGTCGCTCTTGTTTCCGTCGAAGATTGATGTATGTTCTCTCCGCCTTCGTCGGTTTGTATTTAACGGCCACCCGTGCGTTGACGGTTTTATAAGAATCATCTATTCCAGTTTATAATCCAGTCACCAATGTCAACTTAATTCCATGAACAAGCACGAACAAAGTTATATGTGTCCAACTTTCTAACCTAACTCTAGCCATCACTTTTCTTTATATATAAGCCATTATAAAAATAGAAAAGCTGTTTGACGTTAGTTTTATACCACACTATTGCGTGGAAGAACAGAGCAATGATGACAGCTTTACATCGCTTCACATTTGTTTGCAAACATGGGAAACTGTGTGTTCATCTCAGACTTTACATAAATAATCGTAAATACGTCAACCATTTACAAAGCTCCATTGCACGATATGTATTTCTAGCACAAAGTATTCTTAGATTGGAAATATTGCGCCTTATCTGAATTATTCTAAAGTTATATGGCATGTTATCTCTACCTTTTTCAGTTTGTAGGAAAAAATTATACTTTTTGTGAACTAAATAACTACATATAGATATTTTGACGTCGACAGGCAGCAGTATTGTCTTTATTCATTTCAATTCTCTGATGCTGTTCCCAGGAAAGCAAAAAAATAAGTCCACATTCTATGTATATATAATAAGATATATAAACGTTAAAAAACGAGAATTTTTATTTGCGTTGGCTAGCAATCTTAAAAAAACGATACATACATTAGTACTTTTACACTAAATTGTGTTTATCCAAAATTGGTTTTTGTTTTGTTACGCTTTCGATTAAAAAAATCTGTATAAATCAACAGCCAATCAATGTTTTATTGTTAGTGCAATCAAAACTGTTTAAACGCATCGTTTGTTACAACATCTAGTGAAATGTTAATATGCTAGAACATAACCGTTCACTTATCAAGTTATAGGCTTTCATACGGCATTTTGACAAGATAACTGGTTTAATGCTTATACAGCAATTTAAATAAAACATACCCACAGTAGTAACAATTTACGTTGCATACATGTTATTGTTAAAATTGCACGATGCACTGTATATATCTTTTGAAAAATGATCATGTATAAGCTCGAGAAGACAACCAATAGCATGTCATCAGGAGATTTTTTTTTATTTTTTTATTTCAGTAGCTTTATAATAACATGAATGTTCGTAAAAGGCCATCCGATGAAAACCATGTTGGAATTTGTTTCAAAAGTACAAACAAAACTAATCAACTTACATTGATTATTCGAAACATGCATTCAAATGGCTTTATACTTATTAAAATGTCTAAGACGGGTAATACTATTGATAAAATAACAACAATACTATTTAATCATAGTAAACTATACAATATAATCAAAGTAAATTGACGCCTAAATTAAGTCTGACGATGCTGCGTCAGACTTAAACAAATTGAGCCTGACTCTGGTAAAAACCGGACTTTATGCATGTGAGTGAAGTGTCGCCCCATGACATGCAATTCTGAAACACCCCGATATTATTATTATTTATATTTTTTTATTTATATAAAAATATTTAATAAACATGTCCTTCGTTTGTAAAGCATGTGTCAATTCATTCTTTGAAATACAATGTATACAATTAAAATGAAATACAATCAATTTAAGTTACCAATGGACAGAATTTATAATTGGCAGGTTTTTATTTATTATAGAAAAAATGCTACAAATACTAAGTCAGTCTCCTATTTACAACGTCATCGTAAATAAACTGNAAAACCATGTTGGAATTTGTTTCAAAAGTTAAAAAAAAACTAATCTTCTTCCTTTGAATATTCGAAACGGGCATGCACATGGCTTTATACTGTCTAAAATGTCTTACACGAGTTATACTATTGAGAAAATAAAAAAACAATACTATTTAATCATAGTAAACTATACAAAATAATCATAGCTTATTGACGATGCTGCCTCAGACTAAAACAAATTGAGCCTTGTTCTGGTAAAAACCGGACTTTATGCATGTGAGTAAAGTGTCGCCCCAAGTCTTAAACACCCAATATAGTTATTATTTATATTTTGTATTTATATAAAAATATTTAATAAACATGACCTTCGTTTGTAAAGAATATGTAAATTCATTCTTTGAAATACAATATATACAATTAAAATAAAATACAATCAATATAAGTTACCGATGGACAGAATTAATAATTGGCAGGTTTTTATTTATTATAGAAAAAATGCTACAAATACTAAGTCAGTCTCCTATTTACAACGTCATCGTAAATAAACTGTCTACAAGTATATGTGTGTATATGTCATTACGCGACATGTCCATCAAGATAGTTATTACAATCTATAATATGGCAAACCGTCCCGATAGGCAAAGTATATAGCTAAGTTGTGGCTGCACTTATATGTTTAAACAAAACATCGCATGTGCTTAGCTTTTTGTTATGGATAACGTTGCCCCCGTGAGATCCCGCATAACTTCATAACATTATATCATAAGAAATAAAAGCATAAACTTATGTATATTGATTATGTTCCTTGTTTTGGGAACAAACTTGCGACTTAACTGGACATTTCGAAAGCAATCTTGATATATACATACATCTATAGACACTTCCAAGAATCGACTTCGATAGATAGCCTCTCAGTTAAGCCCTAGCACGTGCTGCAGATACATATACATGTATAACGCGGAATTAATAAGACCCGTTTGTTTCCTGTACCTAAGTGTTTTGGAAGAAAGTGTTGCGTTTTAAATAAACATCACGTTGTTTTTTTGTTTTTTTTTTAAGTGTATTGCCGCTATTTCATACATAATGTGTGGTTACTGCATCATTTCTTATACATATGCAATAGTTTAAGCTCTAGCACGCATTTACAACTTTATGTCCAAGTTTAACAGAAATTGCTAATGGAATCAAACAATATGATAATAATTACACTATTACGTATTTGTAGTTGTGTAGGTGTCATATTATAAAATATATAATACATTGTATAGGTCGGTCGTTAATGATTTTCCTTAAACGGAAAATAAAATTTATTTAGTGACCCTTTTTATAAATATGAAGAGGACTAGTTTTACAATATCGAATAAAATAGAAATACTAGTCTAAAGATTTTATTTTTTTGAATGAAAATTTAAATGTTTTTAAACATAATCAGTTTCTTAATTACGTAAATCATGGTACTCACTTCAATGTAAAGTCCCCACCGTGCTCGTAGTTTACATTGACGTGGTTCATACATGAATTCTTTGAAAGGATTGCGTTCATCGTGATTTTCTTTGAAAACAATGAAGTCATTAAAGGTAATATCAAGTTTGCTGTCCAACGGTGATCCGAAAATACATGGCTCCTTGACTAACACCATTATCGCTACAAACACTTTACAACACAAACACAAATTTATGTTAATATTCATGCTTCTACAAACGAAATTAAGACATTGCATTCGATTTTAAAATACACATGATAGCATACCTGTGATATCTTGTTAAATCAAAACTTAATGCTCGAATGCCTTTGATTGAAAAATAATTCGAATGTTAAATCTAAAATAACCGGTAATGTGTCTCTCGACTACCATTCAGACGGGAAAACTGTCTATGACACCACTCATCACAATAGCCATAATTGATAGATAATATTTCCTTCCGAACACTTACTTTTTACAACATGCGCATATTTATTACTCAACGGAGTAACACAACAGGTGACAGTTTGACCCATACTTAAGAAAAAACATAAAGGCACCTGTCAATCAAACAGTCAGAGGGAACATAAACAATCGGATCCTGAGCGCTTGAACAATTGAATACTTATATCACGATACTATAAGAACGTTGGACAGAAAAGAGATATGCAACTATGTTATTTTGTGCACATCCTTTTAAGTGGAAGGGTGTTGATTTTTTGTATAAAATGATACAAAATACAAGGATTAAGACTAAATTAGTGACTAAATTAGTATAGTATGGGGTTAAAATATAATAACAATGTGTAATTATACTCTCGTGCATTACTATACCTCACGTCACGTTTAAAATGTTCTTATTAAATTCCCATACAGGCATCCCTCCATAATTGTAATATGGCATCACGTTAGACCGTAATTTATTCCGATTGGGCTAAAATGTTTAACATACCGCGTGGGGCTGAAATACTTAAACGGTTTTTCCAAAAAATCGTTGAAGGCGCTTATTGAAAACGTAAATAACAACTCAATTTTGATGAGCGCTTTTAAAATGTTTACGTTCACCTGGTATTTTATTGTAGGTACAGCATGTTTGCTCATTATAAGATAATAAATATCCTGTGCGTGGCTCGGTGTTAAAACAGTATTGCCCCTCGAGCCCCCCCCCCTCCGCCCAATCGAAGAGTAATGTCCATCTCGGCATTTGACATCGGTAAATATCACTCTCATCGGGGTGCAATATTTAATATACCTTTCAACTGCTGATTATATGTATGTATTATTATTATAGACCT
Source organism: Dreissena rostriformis (assembly GCA_007657795.1). Taxonomy (NCBI): domain Eukaryota; kingdom Metazoa; phylum Mollusca; class Bivalvia; order Myida; family Dreissenidae; genus Dreissena; species Dreissena rostriformis. The sequence continues at coordinate 41,812 of VMBQ01001646.1, read as the reverse complement.
ATTTTTTCAATATTAAAATCACAGATATCTATCTCAGCATCATTGTTATATACCATGAACTTAAATTGTAATAGTTCTCGATCTGCAATAATATTAAACATATAGTGCGCGTAGAGCTTAACAAAGTTACACGGGTTTTTCGAACACTCAGTCAAAGCGAATATTCTGTATGCGCTTATTAAAATGTATAAAATGAATGAGCGCTTAATTCGTAAATATTCGTAAATAAAAACGCGAGTTCGACGGGTGTTTTTCATTTTTTGATATTATTAAATACATATCATAGGCTGCTTTCATGGTATGAAAACTATACATCACTCTCCTCATGATGTAATCTTCACTATAACCCTCTACTGCCAATAATATTAATATGATATCAATCATATATAAGTGTTGTACTCATTCTGATACGATATTCCTAAAGAAAGAGTAATAACCAACTTGGCCTTTAGCCTCTCTACACATCGCTCTTTCCGGGCTGCACTTTTTACAACCTCTTCAACTGCCAATTATATTTATATGAAATCAGATATCAATCGCTATTTAAGTGCTGTACTCAATTTGATCCTATATTCCTTTAACAGAATATTAACTGTATCTTATTACATACATTATGTCTTATGTCTTAAGACCTTATCACCCATGTTTCTCACCATGGAAGCTACAAGTGACAAACATCGTTCCATTGCATTTTACTTGATACAATATATAACGCTGTGTTACCTTTTCCGAACATTTATGAGTAAACAAGATTCATTGAAGCTGAGTAGTAGGCCAACAAGCAGGCGCGCGGGGCGCACATTCCAAGACTAAATTCAACATCTCAACAGCGTTTACCTTTCACACATGCCTAGATAAATAATAATTGTTTTAAATTACAGATCATGTAATTCGTCAGCAATTAAGTTGGTCTATCGTTCCTTTTTTTGACTAAAATAGACTTTATTGATAGACCGCAGTCCGCAAAGGCTCAACTGCGTCGAAACCTTACGCACATGCATTAAACTACGTTTTTTCCAAAGCGAGGCTCATATCTATAACAAAAATTCACTGAGATAATGCGTATCAAACAAACAATATACATATTTTGCTTATTTTCTTATTAAATATAAGACTCACAATTGTCGCCACAACAATTGTTTTGCAAATATGAGAGCGTGCGATTACCAACGAACACTCAAATCAACTTGCAAATGATTGCAAAACCAGTCATCACAGTGACGTCATAAACGCGGATTTGTGGCATGAAACCAGGCAAACGAACCAAATAACCCATTCTAAATATGTATTGAAGATGTGTTAATAAGAGACGTGTTAAATCAGGCTACTGAACCCAGTTACCTTAAACACATTCTTACATTGTACTGATGATGTATAAATTAAATGCGTAACATTAATTGAAGGATCGATTAAACTAAATAGTGTAAAACAAAAAAGCTCATTCATAAATTGAAATAATTGCATTTGTAATTTGTATTCAGAAATAAGACAGTTTAAGTAAAGCAAGTTATATCAACATCGCCGTAATCATTATGTTAAACTAGAGCAATACAACGATAAGGCAATTAAGTGCTAGTAAACAAGCCGTGATCAACATTATCGTTTTACTTGTAACAACTAAAACAGTATTTCTATGTAGAAACCAGTACTTAATTCGAAAACAGGTTTAGAAAGAACACAAACCAGAGATTTAACTGGAGTGAATGTAAACGTTAAGTGATATGTTGCAGTTGAAATATATAACCATAATTAACTCGCTATGACACAACTTCAAAACGTGAGCGAGTAACGCACAATAAACTGCATTTAAAGTAAACCGCAAGGACGGTAATACATAGTTTATTATTACATATTTCCCACGTATATACCACATACTAACCGTTCACTCCACTAAGTACAAATGCAATAACAAACAATTAGTTTATATTGCCCACTTAGTTGGAACTTACTGAACAAACACAATAAATGACAATTCGTTTTTCATACTTCTGTGGCATTTAATTCTTGATCGTTTGCTTTCAAGTATTTGTTATGTAAGGATTAATTATCTATCATAAATTAACATTAATTAGCGTAATGACTATTACGTGTTATTCATTTACAACAAGATTCGTGTTTTTCAAAGGAAGCAAAGCTGTACATGACGTTTGCGCAATATAGTTTATAACCCTAATAAACTGTCTGTTCTTCTGTGTGATCTATTTTATAGTGGCACTATTTTAGATCGGCAATAAGCGTGCTGTGAACCTTCATACACCCCAGCCAGAAGAGGAGAGCGTCGCAATTAACATGCTTTTGAATATAAAGGAAAAATGACATCTGAGAAGTCATGACATAAACAGGAGTTTGGCTCGTGAGTACCTACACGCAATAAACTTACGTACAAACTGTGCTTTATTACGCTTAACATTATTACATGAAACGTGGCACCGCCACGAAACCAGGTTTTTATAGCATTCATCTTATTAGGTAATTACTTTAAATAATTGTAATATCCCAAACCTGGCCTGAAACGCAAAAAAACAACNAAACAAAAATTGCGTCGTACTGTTATGATTTTTTTAACAGCATGAAGAATTATTTCAGAACGATAACCAAACGAAATGTGTGCCAATGGGAATGCTAGTTTAGTTACCACACAATTCAAACGCATTTTGTATGAATAAAAAGTTGTTTAAAGTAACAAGCGCAAGTCCGCAATCATGCTATCAAATGTCTTATCTTTAATGCTGAACATAATTACCGTATTTCACCAAGCAAAGCGTATCTCGGATATCATGACATTTTGAAAAATATGTATTATTAATTTTGGACTTCATAAGACGCCTTGCGAAAATTATAACTCTCTACAGCATTGTACCGCAAATACTTTCACCCCACAACAAAAATTATGTCATTAATAAGGATTAAACACAACACACGTAATACAAAAAGGTTATTATCACCAAGGCATCTTATCTAACGATGTCGGCCCAAACAATCATTTATATATAGTGAACTACTTTGGAAATGCACTTTTTTCTGTCATAACATGCAGATCTCAAACACTCTCCATATACAAATGAAAATAACTTTATAAACATGTCCTTCGGGTGTAAATAGCATTGTAAATAAATAGGTCAACCCTTTTACGTGACATAAAATCTATAAAACTATAATTGAATAACATCGATTACACTTACGGCTGGCGATATTCAAAAATGGGAGGTTTTATATTTATTTAGCCCGGCTCTGGGAAAACGGGATTTATTTAAAATTGTATTGCCGCTATTTAACAAATTATACTAGACAAGCGTACCGTGTGTTTAAACATATGCTATATCTCAAGGACATAGCAATCATTTACAATTTTATGTTGTCCATGTTTAACAGAAATAGCGCAGGGAATAAACTCGATACAATTATAATTTACAATTATAATATATTAATTAAGTTTGTCATTTGTCATAATATAATATGTATATTATTTTGCAAATGTTGGTCGTTAATGATTATTTAGTAACAAGCAAACAAAATACATTTGCAAAATGACTCTTTTCGTAAGTATGAAGAGTTGTATTTTTTTTTAAATAATGGATTAGAATAAATGTGTCGTGTTCTGAAAAAACTGGGCAAAATGCTTGTGCGTAAATTGTCATCCCAGATTTGCCTGTGCAGTCCGCACAGGCTAATCAGGGACGACAATTTCCGCTTGTATGGCATTTTTCGTTTATATGCTGTCTCTGCTTAGCAAAAATCCAGTTAAGGCGGAAAGTGTCGTCCCGGATTAGCCTGTGCGGACTGAAGTTTGAAATATTTTGAATCTGAATCGAATTCTTTATAACGTAAATCATGTTAAGTCCCCACCATTTATTACGTTAACATGGACGTTTTTCATACTTGAATTCTTTTATATGATTGCGTTCATCATGAAAGTCAATGAAAATAACGACGTCATTGAAGGCAGTGTCAAGATTGTTGATGCCTCCTTGACGAACACCATCTGCAATACAAACACTTTCCAAAACAGACATAAATTCGTGTTAACATTTATGTGACCACTAACAAAAAATAAGGCATTGCATTTGATCGTAAAATACATAGGAGACCATACCTCCCGTATCCTGTCAATTCAAAACTTCATACTCAAATGCCATTGATTGATCCAAAATTCCAATGTACAATATAAAATAACCGTTAATGTCTCACTTGATTACCACCCAGAAAGAAGAAATATCTATGACATCACTTACCGAAATTGCCATAATTGATACTTAAAATTTCATCAGAAAATTTAATTCAGGCAACAAGAACATAATTTATAACTCAACAGATGATATACAAACCCAACGCAAATAATATTCTTACTCCATTTATGTATGCTGGATTCGTAATTCTATATCAATACAAGAATTATTTGTATTGAAAAAGTCATCTATTAAAAACATTCTCAGAGGCGGGGTGGCGCTAACAATGAAACCAACTCAAATAAAGGAATACCCTAGTATATTATATTACTTACTGATTCTAAAATTGTCTGGGGAGTTTTTAGTTATCCTACCGTGTCAATACACCATAAATGTGTTTCGTTTATTTTTCTTGCCTTAAAATCGTACGTTGTATACTACTGTTCCATTTCTAAATGAGATACAACCGAGTTAAAACAACGAAAGCCTTCAGTCGCGGTAGCCATCACTCTTTTTAGGATCAAATATTTTCTATTCGCTTAAAATGCGAATTAATTATTATATGATAGCAATCGATAATTAAAGTGTTGTACTCAATGTTATCCGATATATCTTTAGACATAGCTTAACTGTTATTTCAAACCATAAAAGCTCCCGTTACAAAATATTGTGCCATTACATACTTTAACGGAAACAATATATAACACTGTGTTACGTTTTAGGAACATTTGAGAATCGTTCTTTGCCAACTTGGCATAATACTTGTGTGGAAAGTGTCGTCCCGGATTAGATTGTGAATTCTGCACATATAAACCAGGGACGACATTTTCCGCTTTTTATGTTTCGTTTAAAGGGAGTATCTACTAAGTGAAAATTCAGTTTTTTGCGGAAAGTGTCGAAACTTTACGGGGTCGACGCTTTACGCACATGCATTATGCCCCGTTTTCCCTAAGCGTGGTTTATATTATTTTTTAATAAGTAGTAAAGACATGCGTGCTTATAAAGCTACTTACAAACCGAAAGCGTATCTACACCAGAAAGAGAACAGCACATTGGAACGAACATACAGTCATACCATATCTATAATTGAAATGCACGAAGATGATGAGTACCAAACGAAAAAAAAACATATTGTGTCGATTTTCTTATTACATATTAGACCGAAGATTGCCAACAAAACATTCGCGCATTATTATTTGGCACATATGAAAGTATACTCTTGAAAAAGTACAATCGTATCCACTGACAAGTGATTACATAACCAGTTATTCACAGTGACGTCATAAAGGCTGATGCGTGGCAGGAAATTAGGCATCCGAACCAATTACCGAACAAAATTCTAAGCAATGTATTGCCGATGTGTTAATAACATGCGTAACATAAGAAGAAGGATAAATAAAAACTTAATATTGTACTATACAAACGTTCATCGTATTGAAAAAAAGCGATATGTTGCAGTTGAAATATATAACCATAATAAGCTCGCTATGATAAAACTTTCAAACGTGAGAGAGAAACGTAGAATTAATTATCCCCACGCTTTTAAAAGGCAGCTTGGTTCCCGTCCTCTTTCAAATTTATCGAGAGGTCGACGAGTACTTCTTCCCCGTCCCCCCAATTTTGTTTTCGTACCAAAATTGTTTTCGTACCCAAATTATTTCGTACCCAAATTTTTTTTTGTACCCAAATTTTGTTTCGTACCAAATTTATTTTCGTAGTACCCACATTCTTTTTCGTAGTACCCACATTTTTTTTCGTACCCATATTGTTTTCAGACCCAATTTGGTGTTCGTACCCAAATATTGTTTTTGACATAATTTGTTCGAATCCAAAATTGGTGTACCCAAATTTGTTTTCGTACCCAAAATGTTCGTACCCACATACACAATTCTGATAATGTAGATAAACTTAAATTGATGCTTTTATGTCCATCCTCTTCAAAAGCATCGTCACACCAGTACTGTCAGTACTTTGATTCTTATATGTCATTGATTATCCCCCACGCTCCGAATTGGAGCGGGGGATTATGTGGTTATCTCCGCCGTCCGTCCTGGCCACTATCTCTTCCTACACTATTAGCACTAGAACCTTGAAACTTGAAGACATGGTAGCTATGAGCATATGTGCGACAGTGCACTATTTTGAATTTTGATCTGACACCTGGGTCAAAAGTTATGGGGGTTGGGATGGGGCCGGGTTAGAGATTTTCACTCATTGTTTTATGTTATTTTATATTAACTTCTTCATTTCAACACCGATTTACTTCAAATTGATACTGAACATCTTTTATGCCAATACGGTCAATCTCAACTATGCATGGCCCCATAACCAGCCCTGGGGCGCCCTGCCCACATAGACCACGCCCACCCATTTTTTTGTGTTAACATAACTTCTTCATTTATTCACCAATTGACTTCAAATTAATACTGAACATCTCTTATGACAACATGGTCTATCTCGACCATCCATGTCCACATTACTCACCACAGGGCCCCGCCCACAAAGGTCACACCCACCCAAAATTGCCTTTAACTTTAACTTCTTCATTTCTACACCGATTCACTTCTAATTGATACTCAACTTCTCTTATGACAATACGGTCAATCTCAACTACATGTATGCATGGCTCCATTACCAACCCTGGGGCGCCCCGCCCACATAGACCTCGCCCACACACAATTTTGTTTTAACATTACTTCTTCATGTATTCACCAATTGACTTCAAATTATTACCGAACATCTCTTACGACAACACGGTCTATCTCGACCATCCATATTCACATTACCCACCCCGGGCCCCCACCAACATAGGCCTTGCCCACCCAAAATTGCCTTTTAATATAACATCTATGCGGCGTGGGGATACGCGTCGGCCTCTGCCGCGCCATTTCTAGTAATACGCATGCACGGTTATTTATAGTGTATCGTTACATAATGTCCATGTTCATACCACTCACCGACCATTAACCTCAACTAAAGTACAAATGCAATAAATAACAATTTGTTTATATTGCCCACTTAGGTGGAACTTGCAAAAGATAAACCACACCTATGAACAAATGCAATGACTGACAGGTTGTTTTACATACTACATGTGCGTAAAGTGTCGTCCCAGATTAGCCTGTGTGGACTACAGTCCACACAGGCTAATCAGGGACGACACTTTCCGATTTTATGACATTTTTCGTTTAAATGAAGTATCTTCTAAGCAAAAAAACAAATTTAGGCGGACAGTGTCGTCCCTGATTAGCCTGTGTGGACTGCAAGGCTAATGTGCGACGACACTTTACGCAAATGCATTTTGCCAAGGTTTCTCAGAACACGACTCATTTACACACTGTGTTCATTACAACATATAGTGAAATGGTCCGCTAGAACATAATCCTTCACTTTTCAAGTAAAAAGGCATCTTGACAAGATATCTGGCTCAAGGCTTTTTAGGTGATGCGCATAAAACATACAAACAGAAGCAGCTAGTTACGGTGCATACATGTTACTTAAACAAGGTAACGATGCACTGTTCATCTTACTGGGAGAATGATCATGCATGAACTCGAGATAATGTATATTATCGCTTCAATATACATTACAAGTTACGCCATTAACTTCATTTCCTTTAATGTCAACACGTGAAGACTGCTTTCCTTAAATAAATTCCATAGTTTAAATGATAAAAATGCATACACAAATGTGATGGATGTTTATCTTAAAAATCCCCCCAAAAAAACGCAACCATATTAGGTTGTACGTTTGTAATTTTTGACGAAAACACTGGTGTTCACCTGAACAAATACTACTTACATAACAACTTTTTTACCTGCCGTAAACTATGATAAATGAAAGTGTCACTCAAAAGTGTTATACTAATATAAAAAACTGATGCAAATGCGTGAGGTGAGTAATTAAATTGAGTAACGTATGAATGAAATCATTCATCATTCACACACTTTGCCGAAAGGAATGTAGTACAAGTATTATCCCATTCAAGAGCGTAGATTGTGATGATTTTAACGCTTTGCCGAAAGGAATGTAGTACAAGTATTATCCCATTCAAGAGCGTAGATTGTGATGATTTTAACGATTTGCCGAAAGGAATGTAGTACAAGTATTATCCCATTCAAGAGCGTAGATTGTGATGATTTTAACGATTTGCCGAAAGGAATGTAGTACAAGTATTATCCCATTCAAGAGCGTAGATTGTGATGATTTTAACGATTTGCCGAAAGGAATGTAGTACAAGTATTATCCCATTCAAGAGCGTAGATTGTGATGATTTTAACGATTTGCCGAAAGGAATGTAGTACAAGAATTATCCCATTCAAGAGCGTAGATTGTGATGATTTTAACGATTGTTTTCCTTCGCTTCGTATATTGCAATTATATGACGAAATAGTTAAGTAGCATTTGAAATCGAATACATAAAAGTTGCCGAGTTGGAGTATGTTTAACCGATTCGGCTCGAAAAAAGAATACATGGCTTGCTAATGCTCGACCCGTTTTCTTTTAATTTCCCTAAAAGAACTCCATATCGTCATCAACAATGCCTTCTATATATTCACGGTTTTGTTGTTGTTGGTCTTTCTGTTTCTGTGTTGGAAGGTTAATATGTAGCTGTAATTATGGTGTTTTACGAATGATTAATTATTATCTGCTAATCTTGATTTGAACTGTATTTCTCTGATGTATTTATAAATTTATGTATTTTCGCTAAGAAGTGTTAAACATATAAATAGATAAACGTGTAAAAATAGTCCACACCTGTATATTCATATGATGAGAGAATAGGTACATACCCAGTGATTGTTTTCTTTCCTTGTAAAGTACCGGAAAACGACACTTTCCCAATCTCGGAAAAAATACAAATTTCCCAATTGAAGGATAAAAAAATGCAACTTTAGTTAATTTAATTATGCAATTTTAAGGTATTTGTAAGTAAAACATAAAACACACCAATTTCCCGATTTGAAGATTTCACGACGCGAAGTTTCCCAATTTCAGAGTTTTCACGACTCATTTTTTTTCCCAATTTTGAGGTTTTCGCGACTCAATTTTTCCCAATTCGACCGTCACGGGTACTTTTCCCAATTGGGCAAAAAAAAAATTATCGCTGAAACCAGGTATGAAACCTCACGCTTTAACGAATGTCGGACATCTTTACCTTTCTACATAGAAAATGTCTCGACTTACGAATGAAAATATGAATTTGGCGGATCTATTTCTTCGTGTTTTTATTTAGTAAACAAATAGAATATGTTGTGGCTTAGGCAATTTGTTTTCTAGCTGACACTATATGTCCTATCATAAGGTGCCCTTTTTACTGATGCAACTAAATACTTTGTTAATGTTTATTGTTTTGTTTGTTTTGATTTAATCCGATTCATAATTTTAATAGTTTTAAGCCGATTTGTGTTTGAATATTCACCCACTTAAGTGATTTTTGAACCCGAAACACGTTTAGTCTATCTAATTTTTAGGTATTGTAACAAATACTAGCCAGAAAATGAACTTGTTGTACGAAACAACTAAGTAACGAACATAGTTACGTAGAAAACAGTAAAACGAGGTTTTGCTAGGGACTAAACACTTTTATGAATATTGACAGCACAACCGTTGGAATGGTACATACATATAAAATTGTTTTTTGTTTCTTAAACGTACATACTATTTACAGGGTTTGCGTTAGTGCTTCGCTTTTAACATGAATCAGATTTTCATTTGAGTTAAATAAAAATAGAGCACTTCCAGTTACATTTACTTTCCATTTTAGTGCAAGTTTCAAACGTCTTTTAATATATTTCCGTTCACGTTTCACTGTTAACGTCACTTCCTCCGACTAGACTTATTTAGTCTGCCGTCGAATTTTATTGTGAGATACACTTTTATCAAAATTCAACCCATTCGACAGTGTCACTAAAAGCATTGTCACATATATTCCCATCCTGCAAAACCCATACTTTTAACATTAGCAAGACATCGAACCCGTATCCAACAATTAAACCCCGAGTTTGTTATGAACTGTATCGAAAACGTAGTTTCGTTTTACTACTTGAACCTTAATGCTTATTTAAAAACATATATTGAATTATATTTATCGTTGATTATTTAAATGTGTCAAACCGTCACCATTGACTTTATAATAGGGACATCACACTCAATGTAAGATGATTCCGAGTTGAAATGGTATATCACTATATGTAAGTATACCATGTTATAGCTTTGTTTCTGTTCATCACACTCAGGTTCAAATGTGACCACCTCGCTTCTTTCAGTTAACTTTTATCAGTGGGTCAAACATTGAGATCAACTTATATACCCATATCGCGTCGCTTGTTTGACATTTAATCATATTCAAGGTCAAGATACACTGCGTTTTCGTAGCTCAAAATCGGCCATTTTGGATACAACGAGAACCGTAAATGACATTGCATTATCAAAAGGTTTGCCAAACAAAATTGTAACGAATTTATTTTCGTTTATTAGTTGATGCAATCTGAATTTACTCGTCTACGTCAGTTTTATAATCCTTCTTGCTAGCTCGGCTAGTCGTCAAACCTGTTTAAGTACGCAATTACTTATCATTGCTGGAATGTATATATATTAGGGATGCAACAGGTTACACACACAAGTTAACGGTTAATCTGTTGCCGTAGCCGGTAAGATAAATTTGTCATTATGTCTTCGCTAATAGCCCCCACTCCCCGCAGGTCGTTAGTAAAATTTTCGCGAGTCAAACAAAACAATAGTGCCCAATATCAAAATGTACCCTCTGTATGTAATTACATAGGTACTGATTTATTGTTTTAATGATTTGTGTTTTGACACGTTATTTAGTACCATCGTACGTGCAATCATTTGTTTCTTTATCAGGTTAACCTCTACCAAAAAAATTTACCGGTTAAATGGTCGTTTCGGTAGGTTAACCGGTTTATCGGTTAACCACTTGCATCTCTTATATATATGCATCGTAAATTCTTATCGGACGTGTGTTAAATGTTCAGTTGAAAGACTAAGTATCAGCGGAACATTATGACAATATCACAACATAATATTCTCTGTCTTTCAGTTTTAACGATTTGATATGAACTGAAGCCTATATTTGAATTTGGTTTTGGAACTTAAAACAACATTATTTTGTTCAAAAATCCAAAACCAGACACAGTGTTTTACTTCTAATTGCTGCGTTCTGGAAAGTTTGATTTTCTCGAACAGTATGATCTCTTCTCAAAAATGCATAGCCGACAACCAAGGCAAGTTTTGCATCATCAATGCTATTGCAGCGTGACTTCAAATGTACGGCACGTGCAGCCCGATTGACATGCACATGCGCATGATGCTGACACGTGCTGTGTCTGGAGTTGTGTTAGCTGGATAGGGGTAGTACCTTACAGATAATGTTGAAAGAACAATGGAACGTATTCAAACAATTATCAACCTGTTCATTACTGGCAACATTTTTTCTATTAATCGTTGTGGATGGCATAAGCAAAAAACCCGGAAGTCCCAAAGGTAGTTTCAGTCACATGATCATACCAATATTACCATACATTCTATCCATATGATATTCTTTACAACAGTACCAAACTAATTTCGTCTGCGTAAATGGGAATGACAATCTTAGTACTGCAAACAAAAATTATTATTTTCACAATGATGACGATTTGAACACCCACTGAGATTTAAAACTCTGGCTTCTATCCATGGTTGTATTCGTTGTTCAACAGTTACACTTAATTGTGGCGTGTTCTGAGAAAACTGGGCAAAATGCTTGTTCCTAAAGTGTCATCCCAGATTAGCCTGTGCAGTTCGCTTTACGCACAAGCATTTTGTCCAGTTTTCTCAGAACATGACACAATTTTGCGTTAGTTTTTAAATTACAAGGTTGAGTCTCGAGCCCACCCAGTGAATGGTGTGACTAAAAAAACTACGACTCTGATAGAAGCATGTTTAATTACATCAACCAGTAGCCTATGAGTGACTCGGTATACAATGATTGTCATCAAAGACAAATCTATAAATAGACATTGAAGACAAATCTTTAAATAGATATCGAAGACAAATCTATAAATAGACATCGAAGAAAAATCGTTTAATATACATCGAAGACAAAGCTATAAATTGTCATCGAGGATAAATCCATAAATAACCATTGAGAAACAATCCATAAATAATCATCGATGACAAATGTATATAAAGTCGTCTAGGATAAATCTAGTTACTATTATTGAGCACAAACCAATAAAGGATCTGAGTAACTAAGTACGACATTTTCAGCGACTATTCACAGATTTTTGTATTTTTGAAAAATGCCATTAATATGTGAGTAACAAATCTATACTTTTTTATAGTCTAAACTATTTACAAGACGAAGTAAGATAAATTTAATAACACATACTACTTTCCCCGGGATTCGAACCCGGACACTCTGAAAACGACTGCCAGTGCGCTTATTCTGCGCCTAGCTTGCTTAAATATGTATTCGCGAGTTATTAGCTCGATGTTAGTACTACACTTGTGTTCCAAATCATCGAGAAAAATCGTTACACGCGCTTTACGTTTTTCCCGGTTTCGAATTACGTTTATACATTAATAAACCAATATTTCGAAAAAAAAATCAAAATCAGGAATGGTATTTTGTTTGTTCAAACATTATGTATGCATTCTTGTTAAATCTATGACAATTGTTTTGAAAGATGTCATTGAAAAAAACTGGGAACAACTTCTTTGAAAAGGTAATTTTCTGACAACAATTCATTCGGTTAATCATCGAGTAGCGTTCATGATTTAAGTAACCAATATTTTGAATGAGGTAGGATCCCTTTGTGCATAAATTGAACATTTAAATTGTTGCCATCATTCGTTCATTGTAAAGAGAAATATGTTTGATAGCAAATGCTCAATGCGTGATAGAAATAGCAGGTAAATGTGTTAGCGACATTCCTTGGCAGTAATTGTCAAATTAATTCAATAATCGAAATAAGTATCGATTACAGTACAACACAATGTATATTGTTTTTATAAATAATAATAAACTGTCTGCGATATAATGGCCTTTAAGAATACGGATTTTCTATTTAAAAAAGGACAAATCTTCCTGCTCGATAAATGGGTGGGAAAAGTGTCAATCAATTCTGCCCAGCAAGTGCGCAAAAATATACCGGACCTTGAATGTGCACTTACTTCTTTATCCAAATGTCCAAAACCATCTAATTGTGAGCGGAACAAATAAGGTTCAATGTACCTCTCTTCATTTAGTGTTTCATTACGCTTCTTTGAATTATGCGCAGACAATAGCAAAGGACTGACAGATGTACGAACGGAGCCGCATTATATGCTTTCTTCAACATATTCCAAGGAGCATAAAACGAAACCTCAGATTTTAATATCTTATTTCTTCCTAAATGTAAAGCAAAAACAAGCAATTAACAAATTCATAAAGACACACGCCATGAATTAAATTTAACGCTTACTTACTTTCAATGAAATACTAATCGCTGGAATTTCATTTAATTTTCCGGCATGATTACGGTCAATTAAGCGTTATCAACAAAGGGGTTGTGGGTTTTGGACATGGAATTCCAGTTTCAAATTAAACTGATGAACTTTACTTTAATATTGTCTAGCCTTTGAAATTAACCTGAATCATTATGGTGTGTGTGTGTGTAAGTCAGAGTTTATTTACAGGTCGTCGCTTAGTCTTCACAACTACATTATGTACAAACCTGCCCCTGTGATCTTGTAGGGGTAAACATTTAATGTTGAGACAAATTAGGTCACATTTTCCCCAACTGCTCGGGTTTTCGCCTAAGATTTTTTAATAATAATAATAATGATAATAATAATAATAATAATAATAATAATAATAATAATAATAATAATAATAATAATAATAATAATAAAATATTATAATAATAAAAAATAAATAAATTATCAGGTATATCTATCTATACGTGTATCATCATCATTATTAAAGTGTATCATCATCATTATGGATGTTATCGAAAAGAAATATGTTTAGTTTAACAGGATCGTCAAGTAGCGATTGGGTATCTATCACTGAACTTTTTTAAAACTTGTTTCACAAAACATTTAACACATTATGATTCTTTAGCAAATATCGCTTGAACAACACTTCTACACGGGTATACCGTAAACATGGTTATCGTACGTCTAATAAAATTAAATAACTACATTTGTTATCGATATATTCATTACTGCCAACTACGAACAACAAGACATGGGTTGTTGTTAGGTTAAGACAAAGGTGCCTAAAACATGTAAATAAAATACACATCATTACTTCATTGATTATTGAGCAAGATCGAGGTCATTAACGGAACACGAACAACTAGTGTGTATACAAACAATGCTTAAAAAACAACAACGACAATATGGATTAAATTAAATGCCTTAAATATCGTATGTTATGAATCAGTAAAAATTTCTTTATTAACTTCTTCCATTACATAATTTTCATACGTATTACCTAATTTTCATACTTATTATCCTCCATGTCATCACACTTGTGTATTATTATGCATTTGGCTAAAAAGCAATTGTATGCTTAAGAGCTAATTAATGTTGTTGTTGTTGGTGTTGTTGTAAATAATCTCACCTTTTGAATAACCTTGTAGTAGGAATAAATCCCTATCAGTTTGGCAAGAGTTTCTTGAGACATCACAAAGACTAATAACAATTTTGCAACCAAATGATACGCACAATCGTTTCAACTTTCATTTGATGGGTTAACCTTAACTTCACCAGACGGCAAAACAGTGATTCGTTCCAAAAGAACATCCTCAGAAATGCAATTAATTTATCTCTTTATCTTTCGAGTTCTATCGATGTTTTGTCAATGCATTAAGGAACAAACAAATCTGATATATGCATGAGGGTTTATTCCAGTTGTCTCGAGCTCATAACCGTACACTTGTCCAGGTCAGTCAGTATAAATATTGGATGAAGAATTTGCATATCTGATATGTCTATACAAGTTTGAGATACATTTTTGTTGGAAAAGATTTAGCAAAGTAACATCATCACTTGTTTTATACAGGCAGTCAATAAATACATTAAAATTACGAAGTTGATTCTACGAAAATTTACATTTTAAATGCACTCCTTGATAGGCAGGAAAGTATATTTCTATAAGAACAAAAATACATATCACTACCGCTATGGTACCGTATACATTCTTTGTTTCAAGAATCGACCAAAACATACTAAGATATAATTACAGCAAACAACCATGAATAAATACAGACGGTTGCAATCACATCGGCACTTAGCCGCGTGTATTGAACCACAGAGAAACACTCTTAAACGAGGACCAAACTCAATACGACGTTTAATTGAAACGCCCAGATAAAAATAGTACGACCGAATGTCTCAAATAATATATTCCTGTATAAATTGCATCGGATTGACAGATGTCTTGAAAACGGATTTGTGTCATGTGGAGTCACGGTGGAAAAAAGAATACACCTTTTGGGCACATCAAGCCAAGCCACATAAACTTTACACAGACATAATTATGATATATTCACATTGACGGGTTAATGAATACAAATTACCCAAGCCGCATGCTCTCCACACATACGTTAATATTATAAATTGCACTTTGACATTATCAGCATTGCGCTTCAGGTTAGAGAATACAAATACTTTAAAACGTGAGACATTGAGGTCACAGTCTAATAATAGTTAATACAATTCATTATCGTTTATTCCGATTGTATCGAGCTCACAGCCGTACACATGTCCGTACACATGTCCTGGTCAGTCAATGAATACTCTCTCAAGTTTCATGCTGCTCTCTTTTGTACCTTCGTATACGTTTTTGTTTTGTTTAAAATCTTTTAAAATACTCTATTTCCTTGGAGTAAATATGCTGTTAAGTAACAAAACACGTTAAACAACACACGAGATTAGACGCTGTCATTCAGGAACACGCAATAAGACATTAATATGGTCCACATATATGCAGCATACCAAACGTAAATCAGAACCAAGTATAACTTACATTTTGTTTTTTAAACTTGTTGGTATTTTGTGTGTGAGTTCTTTCTTTAAAGAATTTTTATACTGCTTTAGTAATCCGTCTATAAATTACATTAATTAGTGAATGAACGATGAAATGATATTTAATAATAACATTTCAATTTGTTTTTAAAGGAAGCTAAAGGATACAGCTGCAGAAAATAATAAACGAAACGGGTGCGTTAAGTGCTTTTGTGATATCTTTTCCCATTCAAGGATTATCACTCGTTGTACTAAATACAAATGAGACGAACGAAAAATGATAAAAACATAACATGCTTATAAAGATAGCACAGAAAACAAATTGGCTCGTGAATTCAAACAGCGTACTTTAGAACAAACTATTGCACATATAATAATGCACGTTTGGTATTTTTTAAGTATGCAATTATGAGTGTTCGAAGCAACATCAAACTATGACAGATCAAAATAATATACGGTAGCTAAGGTGGGATCAAGTAAAAACAATATGACTAGGCTGTTATTTAGTACGATACTTTGATGATAATATCGCTGCTGAAAAAAGCTTACCGACGCTGTTGACACAGATTTATTTAATTATGTTAGCAAGAAACACCTTCAAACTGAAATGATAGAAACGTGCATGAATATATCCTTGTTAAATGTGCATAGATTTATGCGATTAAATGTCTTGACTCCACATAAATGTATTTTCCTATATATAAAAACGTAGAGTTTCGAATTTATGAAAAGAAAATATCTTATATATGTAGTTTGTAATAAATTTATTTTTCTACTAAAGTAATTAGGTACATAATTATGTAATAATTGTTTCAATTATTAAACTACGCATGACATTTTTGGTCATTATGAATTAACATTCTCACGAAACACGACAACATGTTTATTTCTTGTTTGTGTGAATTAATCTTTGTTCGTAATTATGTATTTTTTGCATTTACTTCAAACGCATGTTGTTATTGTATAAGTATGTAAATGACGATGAACTTTACCGTCTTAAGTCTGAATTACCAATTCTCTTCTGTTAAATTTGCATGATTGCAGAAATAAATAAGAAGCTTTAAGGTTAAATAGAGTAAAAACAACATTTTTTTTTACAGTTTGTCGGTTTTGCCAGGATTAGACAACTAGCTAAATAAACAATTAAACACATTTCAGTTGTCGATGTTAACAATTTTATTATTGAACATCGTTAATTAAAGTATAGTAGCAAAGTTTAAGATACTCGCAAAGTAATTTATGTATTATTGGAATTTTTCGACACTCTAAAATGTGAATCTTTAAGTTGCTACTATTCGTTTGGACACGTAACCAGACTAGACTCTCTGTTCAAGACTGTTCACTAGAGCACACTTAAAGGAGGTCGACGTCGAGGCCGTCAGAAGAAAAGCTGGATTGACAATGTGAAATAGGGGACATCCCTTCCCATGGATGCATAAGTCTCATCAGCACACAAAAGACCTGACTGAAGAAGGATTTCTGTATCGTCGTCTCTCGTTTCCACCGAAGGGCCAGACCGGTCAAGGAAATGATGATAATGATGATGATGATGATGATGATGATTATGATGATGATGACTATTCGTATTCAATTAAATAATTAATTTTAATGCTTGCAAGATATAGCATAACAATTGTGGCATCTTTTTAAAAAATCATAACAATGCCATTCTTAAAGAGCGTACAAATTAATGACATAGCATCTATTTCACATATAAGGTCATGTTAACATATGCCAGAAGACAAGCTTTGGGGCATTTCAAATATTATATTCATATATTGCCATTGATTTGTAATTACGGGTATGGAACAAACATATACGAATACGAAATGCGAATACAAAATGTCAATGAAAAGTGTTATAAACTTATACTAGTGTGTAGTCGAAATATTTAAGTGAACCTTTTGAAATAAAAGGCATGAACGGATTCTGCAATAATAGGTCGCGGATATGTGATGATTATGATTGTTATTATAATAATTATTATTTATTAGGCATTAAATTGGGATTTATAAGGACTTTTATATAAATAAGGTATTAAGCCTATTAGGTCCCGATTATTATGCCCCGAACTGGTCTCTTTCATAACTTACAACGATAGCCCTCAGCCATCAATGATGAAGCATCCTTAATATTTTGATAGATAAACATCCAATTGTGTGTAACAAAATTGAACTAAAAGGACTCAATGAAAAGATAAGAAGGCAAAGCAGCAGACGAGAGGCACACATACCAAGTTGAATGAAATATCTCGTTGACCTTTATCTAAAGCACGTGTCCAGATAGTTCTTAATCGGTATATCTTAAACCGCTTTAATTCGTCAGCCATTTAGTCGGTCAGCCATTTAGTAGGTCCACAATGTGTCTGTTTGGTGGTTTTACTAGTCTTCGTGAATAAAACGGATAAGAGGTTTCCGTAATGCCTTTATTTCTGTGCACTATATAAACCAGTATGTGTTTCGATGCCAGTTTAGGGTATATAACTTCATGCAGAAAATAAGCACGAACAATGTAAATTACGCAGATCAATACATGTGATACTTTAATGTAACAGGAACATACAAATAAATAATAATGCACGTTCCCGATGATAAAGGCGAAACTTGGAAACAGAATACACTTCTAAGGAACTGTTAGAAAGATCCACGTATAATAATACATTTATATCGTCTACACATATGCAGCACACCAACTATAAAGTAGGACTATATATAAGTAACAGATTGTTTTTTGTGGTATTTTGTTCGGGATTTAATAATTTATATTTTAATTATACAGTTAACGTTATCAGTTTCTCAATTTATGTTAGCTAAGGCGTCAATCAATATAATGTATGTGCAATAATATCTTGATTTCCCGGGAAAACTGCAAGTTGAACATGCAGACAAAAAATATACTGGCACGGATGAGGGTTTTGTGTTTCATAGCATTGCTTCTTATTTCTAATCTGGCATTAGAACTTGTAGTACTGAAGATCAGATACACATCATCAAAACATAGTATGCTTATGAAGATTAGAAAGAAACAAGCGTTTGGCGCGTGAATGTATACAAATCATCAAAACAGTACTCGAGAACAAACTATTAGGCATATAAGAATGGGCGTTTTGAAGGTTGTTATAATAGGTATTTGAAGCAACATCGACGATCATAAAATTACGTCGCTCTTGTATCAGTCATTATAAATTACTTTCCGCTTTGACAGTTTTTTATTATAACGGTAATTTGTTATATTACATATTTATTACATTCCACACTTTTCTTGTAAATGATCCATTCACTATGTACATATATTTCTTGATTTGCAAACTACACACACGAACACAAGAAGGGATTTCCAACGGACTTCCCTCAACATAAACATTTTTTTGATCATTATCAGGTTCATGAAACAGTAACGTCATTAATTGCAATACAAACGTATGTGTTTATTTTACAGCATAACGCTATGCTAACACCGTGATGCAAAGTAACAAGCAGAACACAGACAAAAACAATGTATACATCACACGTCCCCATAGATAAGCATAAGCTGCTCCCCATAAATATACCTAGCACTCCAAAAGCATTAACAAGCACATAGGATTGTTAGATGAAATATATAACTACTCTTTATTTCAGGCGTTACATATTTTTCGTTCATGTAATGCAACTGAACCATCTTTATGCAAGCGTTTTAATGGAAAATTACAAAGTAAATTCTCTTTAATAACTTACTTGTTTCAGGTATTTTCTATTTGCATGACATGGGAACAAATGCTTATCAATATGACATTTCGTGGAAGGGTATTGCAGCAGTCAACAAATCCATTTTCAGTTTGTATTGTATTTTTAAGCTAAACTAGTAAAACCCACTGTACAACCACTTGAGAAGCACAGTCTGGCTATATACCGACGTACACTAATTATTAAAAAACGTATGAACAGTTTTCAAATCAAAGTGTATGTCCAAAAGAGATATGATACACGAGTAAAGAATAATTGAACCGACGGCAGTCTATTTACGACACACAAATTGGGTAAATAGATAGAAGACACGGTTAGAGCCTGTTTCGATTAAACAACCTGTTTATCAACGACACCACACGCCAAAACACCGTATGGATACAAAACAGTGAGAGTTTGGTAATCGTGGTGTGATTTGTGGGCAAAACACCATCATCTGGCAGTTTGTTCACTTTCTGAGATAAAACAAACACCTCTTTTGCAATGCTTGACGGATCCGAAATAAATATTGAAGTAAGAATTTGAATATCTTATCTGTCTAGACAAGTTTGAGATACATGTTTATTGAACAAGCTTAGGCAGAATCACATCATCGATTGTATTATATACTGTACATTAAAATCGGTGTACACATATACCAATACCAGTTTGATTCTACAAAAAATAACGTTCAAATGCATCCCTAGCTATTATTCCGCAAAGTTTATTTACAGTAAGAGCAAAACGATAAATCGCTACCGTTATGGCATCGCATCAAATTCTTTGTTTCAAGGCTCGACAAAAAGTATTAAGAATAATAACAGCAAACGCCCTTGAATAAATACAGATGGTTGCAATCACATCGGCACATAACCGTGTGAATTTAAACACCGAGAAACACTCTTAAAAGATGCTTAAACTCAATACGATGTAAAATTAAAACGCCCAGATACAACTAGTAAGACACAATGTCCCAATACTATATTCCTGTATGAGCTGCGTCGGGTTTACGTATGAATACGGGTGACAGTCATGTGGAGTCACTAAATAAATCAGAATATAAACCAGCATAAACTATATACAGATATAATTATGATATATTAAACATTAATGTTAGCAGCATTGTACCCTAGGTTAGATAATACAAATACTTTTTTTGGTTTCAAAGTATTTATTGAAGTATGTAGTTCAGTATATAATACTGTTTTAATAATGAATTAATACAAATTGATTATTAAAGTTATTTAAATAACCCTTACATATGTAACATAAGATAATTCCTGTATTACAATTTTCCAAGTTTCCTTTGACATTGATATTTATGGAATACATTTCAAGTAATGTTTTAAAGGTACATTCGAAAATTCCTTAATAATTGGAAAAGCATTTTTTTCTGTTACATTTGATAAATATTTCACAAATAAAATTATATCTCATTATCTAAGTATTAATTAGAAACACGAACAGAAAGCGGCGAAGTCGAAGGTACTGGAATGCTGAAAAAAGCTTACCGACACTGTTGACACAGATATATTTAATTATGTTAGCAAGAAAAACCTTCAAACTGACATGATAGAAACTTGCATGAATATATCCTAGTAAAATTTGCGTGACTGCCGAAATGGAATGGGGTTGCTCTGAGGTTTGATTCAGTAGAAACAACAAACTCTTACAGCTTGTTGCTCGTGACAGGATTAAAGAACTAGCCAAATACACAATTTAACACCGTGCAGTTATCGATGTTAACATTTTTTTTTAACCTCGTTCATTTAAGTACAGAAGCAAAATTTTAAATAATCGCAAAGACATTCAAGTATCATTTGAATTGTTCCAAAATCTAAACTGTGAATATTTAAGTTTATACACATATTTGCTACCATTCGTATTCACTCAAAGACTATGTCATTTAGCGCATGCAAGAGATATTATACAAATTATGGCTCTTTTCAAAATGTCAGTTTTGAAGCCAGAAAAAGACACACAGTTTTATGCTATCTACACTCAATTACATTGCAAACTTGCAGCTGGTTGAAAATAACGATTCCTTTTGTGTACTTGAAAACAAATAGTAGAGATTTAGTATTTAACAGATGGGCCTGAATGCAAAATGTAATACAAACGCCCAGATTAAATGAGGAAATAACACGTTTCGAATGCTTTATTGCTGTATGGATTGTGTGGTATTTGCAGATGTCTTGTAAACGTGTAAGCATCAAGGAATGTATATGTAGTTTAGATATAAAGTTTCCATGGAACCTACAGTAACAAAATCAACCATCCGTTCAGTAATCAATTAGGTAAACTAGCTTCCATACAATCAGCATTTCTCAAATTGATAGAGAAGAACAAAATGTGTGTCTTACTATGTGCCTATTCAGATATTACAAAGGGTACTACAGAGCATTGTTATACTGAACAAAGTATGAGTTGAGATATTTCACAACACCCTATTCTATCATAGTATCGCCAATAATTTCATACCACAGCACACAATTCTGCCATCGTACTACAAAAAGTTGCATTCCTCGACAGTCAATTATGCCATAGTACCGCAAATAGTTTCATTCCACGCCACAAACATCTTTCAAAGTATCCCAAATAGTTTCATTCCATGTCATACAATTATGTCATAGTACCGAAAATAGTTTCATTCACAACATACATGTTTGTCATTAAAAAGGGTTCAACACTACACACGTAATAACTGAAGGATGTTATCCCCAAAGTCGTATAATTTCGGGAGGACTACTCACATAACTATTGATTAATCGTAATCTGTTTTAAATGCTCTTTTTGTCAATACCACGCAGTTCTGCCTTATTTCCATGTGCACATGACAACTATGTTATGGACAGGTTGTTTGCTAGTTATAGCGTTTATTAATCATTCAATTATTAACTCATTTACGTGACGCAAAATGTATATAAACTTAAAATTTAATTATTTAAATTAGTCGTGAATATTTTTCACACTTAGCAAGTTTTCATAAAATATACATCGAACTTTGAACGCATGAGTAATTAGTGATACCATTGTCAAGTTTGTGACCACTATAAACATCGCCATTTCTAAATAACTGCATATTTCAAAACTTGCTCCGAATATGTCTTTGCATACATTGCGATTATATTATAAACACAAATGGTGTTTGTTTGGTATGAACATCATTGCACCTGCGATGAGCTCAAAATGCCACGAAATTGTTCGAACATTTTGTATAAACTGAAATTCTGATTCAATTCTAAAAACTATAATATTGTTTTCACGACTTATTTAACGAACATTTTAGAATCACTCGCATGAAAAGATTCTGAATAAAGTCATCGAGGGATTTATTTGGGATTTATGAGGATTTGTATATAAACACTCGATAAGGTATTGAGTCCATTTGGACCCGATTTTTCTGTCACGAACTGTTCTTTCATAACTAACAACGAAAGCCCACATCCATCAAAGATAAAACATCGTTCATATTTTGACGGATACAATGTGCACTATTGTGTTTCCAATGGGAACATTTTAAAAGTACTAAATGAAAAGGTAAGTAGGCAAAGCAGCAGACGAGTGTGGCACAAATACCAAGTTTAATGAACTATATCATTCACCCTTTATCTAACACATGTTTAGATTGATAGTAATTTGTATATCTTACACTGCGATTAATTCGTCAGCAATTTAGTGGTTTCATTATGAGCCTGTTTGTTGATTCAAAAAGTCTTCATACATAACATTGAAATGCGGTGTCCGTCATATCTTCATTTCGATCAGGCAGGAAACGGTTTTCAATTATGTACGTTTTATTTTCGTAAGAATAGTGAGATTCAAGTTTTAAATAAAGTTCAATCTGTTGATATACAAAGTGTATGTGCAAGATGTATCTTGCTTTTGTATCTACAGTGCTTTGTGTGTCCTCACGTTGTGCTTACCATGCTTACAGTTTAACAATTGCACCATTAAAATCATTAAAGTTATGGAGAGCCAAACATTTATTCCGGAAGAATGTCCTATGGATGTTACAACAAATAAGAGTTATGCCTCTGCAAGCACTTTGGTTCGATCGTCGGATATTTCATCAAATATGTTGTTGAAAAAGTATATGTATGGAAAATCAGGCGTCATGTCTTCAAATTAAATAAAATCTACATGGATTTAAGTCATGTCAAAATAGACAAAAATATGAACATATTTTGATTACAGAGATACGAAGCATACGAACATGTATTTCTGCCAAGGCGATGTTCAATACCCTCTTTATGTTTGCTGTATTATGTAATAAATGCCATCACAACATTTGATTGTTCTAATGTATGTGTTGGTAAGATTAGAAAAGGACCTAACTTATCTATATATACATCAATTACCAATAACATTGATGTATGATATAGAGGATATTTTTTTTGCTTCGGTAGATTTCCCAATTTAATTCACGAGTGATCAGAGAAATTAATAATAATTTTCCATAACAACAGGCTTATTTTATATTTGACACCGTTCGTTTATATTGTAAAAGGGTTACACTGGATAATTTCACAGGAAGAAAAAAATGTCATTTTTAACGACAACTTCGTACCACAGTGAAACGGTAAATTTTTTCGATACTCTACACTGTTTCACTGTTTGAAACGGCGAATATGCAGTTTAAATCACCCATGTGTACCTTTAACCCACGGAAAGCATAAAATTAAACTATAATTGCATTGTTTGCTTCTGCACCAATTAATGTACTGAACAACATTACAGAACAAAGGTCATGTGCCGAACATTGCATTGCCCTAGAAAATTTAATAAGACAATAAACCAATAGGCAAAGTGCTCCTTTTAAAGATGCTTCTATGAGTCTCTCAGTATGTACCATGGACTCGTTCGAAGAAAACCAGGTTTCCAGGTGCAGCCAAAAATAACATAATTGTAATACAAACGGTGGGTTCGTTCAAATGAGGAGTCAATTATATTGCAGTCAAGAAAATCTAACGTAAGGTTTGTGATTGAAGCTGCAGAAAGGTTGGTAATTGTGGTATTCATCAAAATATAAAAATATACAACAAATATAAAAACCTAATAACGTGAATTTGGCTTTGCTGAGGCATAAATTGGGGGAAATCGTACAATTGAAAGAAAACACGCAGTTTTTACATTCAAATCATGGCCAGATTAATGTACTGACCACTTGTTATATACAGCGTAGTATCATGCTCTACTTTGCAGCGTATTGTAAAAGGAAGTCAAATTGTTGAGTCTAACAACACCAACAAAAGAGTTAATTTTGAAACTGTTGTATCTCTTAAATAAATATTAAGCAGATACATCCGTTTGCATGAATCGCTCAAAATTTCAAATAACATGTTTGAATCATGGTTTTTGACCACGTTCGCTAGCGATCCGCCCAAACACAATTAAAATATTGTGTCCTATATATATATATCTATCTATCGTAGATAACGCCTCTGGATTGATAAAAAAACTCGTATCATTATTTGGCAATTGTTTCTCATACATACTCATACATACACACATAGATACGAACAACCATATCAACTTGCAAGTGAGTGCAAAACCAAAACTTCATATTGACGTCATAGACGCTGATTTGTGGCAAGAAACCAGGCTACTGAACCAAATTACCCCTCTTCATTTTCCAATGTTGTTATAAAGTTGTTGCTGCATAAAACACATTTAAACTGCACTGCACACGTCTTGTTATTATTATCACAATTTAAGTGAGATGAGATTTTAGCCCTCTCAATGCTTAAACATGAACATAGGTTTGTTAGATGAAATATATAACTACACTTTATTTTCAGGCGTTACACATTTTTTTATCATGTAATGCAACTCAACAATCTGTATGTAAGCGCTTTAATGGAAAATTACAAAGTAAATTCTCTTTACTAATTTATATATCCTTGTTTAAATGTCCTAGTAAAATCCACTGTACAACCACCTGAGACGCACAGTATGGCTATATACCCACGTACACTTATAATTAACAACGTAAGAACAGGTTTCAAATCAAGGTGTGTGTCCAAAAGAGATATGATACAAGAGTAAAGAATAATTGAACTGACGGCAGTCTATTTACGATAAACAAATGTGGGTATATAGATAGAAGACACGGTTAGAGCCTGTTTCGATTAAAAAAAAAATGTTTATCAACAGCACCATACGCCACAACGCCGTATGGATACAAAACAGTTAGGGGCCGTCCATAAAGTATGACACGCTATTTTTTTACATGTTTTGACCTCCCCCTGCCACAAACTGTCACACAACTCGGACCCCCACCCCCTTAAGTATGTAACACTTTCGAACCATTTTTTTTAAATGAACATCTAGTAAACATTTAAGCTAAAACACACTTTACTATTAAACGGTATTGAATGTTAAAAATGACTTTAATAGTGGAATAGTTAATTGTCAACAGTTGTCACAGTTATTCCTTGATGCAGTAACTCAATCTAGATTCAATTTGAACAAATAATGCAAAAATTCCACTTGACAATTATGTCATAGACATCATTTATCTGCTGCTTTTTATTTTAAATAGGTGAGGTCAGTTTTAGATAATCTACCGATTATGCAATATTTTTTACACACGATACATATTAATGCAGCGGACAACATATAAATAATACTATTTTCGGCATGACGAAAGCAAGGCTATACATAAAACAATGCTTTACAACAGCATACTAGCGCTCCTAGCGAGAGGAATCATGCGCAACACATTCAGGAGACACTTTTTTCATGCTGTTTTGACATAAAACTAGGTCAAATGTTTCTCAACATCATTGAACATATTTGTAAAGCTTTTAAATTCTACTAAATCAATAAATTATAAATAAGAAATAATAAAAATAAAAAATAATGTGTGACGTCACACGTGACCCGACCACCCCCTCCCCTATGTCACAAACTGTCACACTTTCTTACACCCCCCCCCCCTACTGGAGCGTGACGTACTTTATGTACGGCCCCTGAGAGTTCGGAATCGTGATGTGATTTGTCGGCAAAATACCATCATCTGGCAGTTTGTTCACTTTCTCAGATAAAACAAACACCTCTTTTACAATGTTTGGCGGATCCAAAATAAATATTGAAGTAAGAATATGAATATCTTATCTGTCTAGACAAGTTTGAGATAATGTTTAATGATCAAGCTTAGGTAGAATGACATCATCAATTGTTTTATATACTGTACATGAAGTCGGTGTACACATATTAAATAACCAATTTGATCTACCAAAAAACGTTCAAATGCAGCCCTAGCTATAATGCCGCAAAGTTTATTTACAGTAAGAGCAAAACGATACATCGCTACCGTTATGGCATCGCATCAAATTCTTTGTTTCAATGCTCGACAAAAAGTATTAAGATATAATAACAGCAAACACCCTTGAATAAATACAGATGGTTGCAATCACATCGGCACTTTACCGTGTGAATTGAAACACCGAGAAACACTCTTAAAAGAGGCTCAATCTCAATACGAAGTATAAATGAAACGCCAAGATAAAAATAGTAAGACAAAAAGTCTCAATACTAATTTCCTGTATGAACTGCGTCGGGTTTACGTATGTATGCGGGTTAAAGTCATGTTGAATCACTAACTAAAGAAATAAGAATATATAGCAGCATACACTCTAAACAGATATAATTATGATATATTAAACATTCATGTAAGCAGCAATGCACTCTAAGTAAGATAATACAAATTCTTAAACAGTGAAGCACTTGGGTCACAGGCTAAGAAAGGTTAATAAAATGCATAAGAGTTAATTCCGGTTGTATCGAGCTCACAACCGTGCACTTGTCCTGGTCAATTAAGTTATGCTTACTAAGATTAGATTATACTCTTTTTACCTTCGAATAAGTTTTTTTGTTGTTTGTTTAAAATCTGTATAAATCCTAAATTGTTTTGGACTTAATATGTCATTAAGTAAAAACACACTGTTATCAACACACACGATGTAATCTGTCATTGAGAGACACGCACTAATACATTTATATGGCCCACATATATGCAGCATACCAAAGTAAATAAGAACCGAGTACTATTATTTTTTCAGACTTGGTGGTAATTTGTTTGGGAGTTCTTTCTTTAAAGAATGTGTTATACGCTTAAGTAATCAGTCTTCAAAATACATAAACTAATTAAGGAACGATGAAATTTTATTAATTTATAGCATTAAAAGAAATTTTCAAAGCAAACTTCAGGATACAGCTGCATTAAAAGAACAAAAGAAACGGGTACGGTAATTTGCTTTTGTGTTATCTGTTTCCATTCACGGATTATCACTCGCTGTACTAAATACAAATGAGACGAACGAAGAATTATAAAAACATAACATGCTTATGAAGATAAGACAGAACACAAATTGGCTCATGAGATCATACAGAGCGTTCTTGAGAACAAACTATTGCGTATATAAGAATGGACGTTTGGTATTTTGTATAAGTATGCAATCATGGGTGTTCAAAGCATTATCAACATAGGAAAGATCAGAATAATATACGGTAGCTAAGGTGGGAGCAAGTTAATACATATGACAAGGCTGGTATTGAGTTAGATATTTTGATGATAATAGCGCTGCTGAAAACAGCTTACCGACACTGTGGACACAAATATGTTAGCAAGAAAAACCTTCAAACTGACATGATAGAAACGTGCATGAATATATCCTAGTTAAATGTGCTTGTTGCCGAAATGGATAGGTAGCTCTGAGATTTGATTGAGTAGAAACAGAATACTCTAACAGGTTGTTTTTCGTGACAGGATTAAAGAACTAGCTAAATACACAATAAAACACAGTGCAATTATCGATGTTATCATTTTTATTATTTAACATCGTAAATTTAAGTACAGTAGCAAAATTTAAAATAATTTCAATAATATTTAAGTATCATTTGATTTGTTCAACAATCTTAACTGTGAGTATTTAAGTTTTTACAAATAGTTGCTACCATTCGTAGTCAATCAAAGACTATTTCATGTAGTGCATGCAAGATATATTTTACAAATTATGGCATCTTTTCAAAATGTAAGTTTTGAAACCAGAACAAGACAAACAGTTTTGTGCTATCTACAGTCAATAACATTGCAAACATGCAGCTGGTTGACTCAAACAATGCCTTCAGTGTACTTGAAAACAAATAGTAGAGATTTATTCTTTAACAGATGGTCTTGAATGCAAGATGTAATAAAACGCTCAGATAAAGTGAGGAAATGACGCCTTGGCAGATGTCTTGTAAAAGGGTTAGCAATGATTGTATATGTAGCTTAGATATAAAGTTTCCATGGAACCTACAGTAAAAAATCGACCATCCGTTCATTAATCAATTTAATAAACTAGCTCCTATGCAATCAGCATTTCTCAAAGTGATATAGAAGAACAACATATGTGTCGTACTATGTGCCTATTCAGATATTGCAAAGGGTACTATAGAACATAATTATATAGAACAAAAATATTAGTTGAGATATTTTACAACACACTATTCTATCATAGCATCGCCAAAAGTTTAAAAGCTAAAATACGTGAGTTTGGCTTTGTTGAGGTAAAAATTGGTGAAAATCTTACTATTGAAAGAAAACGCGCAGTTTTTACAGTGAAATAATGGCCATATTTATATAATTAGCACTTACTAAATACAGCGTAGTAGCATGCACTGTTGAGCAGCTTATTAACAAACGAGTTCAAAAAGTTGTGTCTAACGCCAGAAGTGTTTATTTTCAAAGTAGTGTATTTCTTTAAGAAATGTTATGTAGATAAAAACGTTTGCACGCAGCGCTTAACATTGCGAGTAATATGTTCGAAACACGCTTGCTAGCGACCGCCTTAAAACATTTAAAATATTGTTTCCTATATATAGCTATCGTAGGTAAGGTCCCATATTGATAAAAACAAAACAAAAAACTCGTATCATTATTTGGCAATTGTTTCTCATTCATACTCGTACATAAACATAGATAAGAACAGCCATATCAACTTGCAAGTGATTGCGAAACCATTACTTCATATTGACGTCATAGACGCTGATTTGTGGCAGGAAACAAAGCTACTGAACCAAATAACCCCTCTACATTTTCCAATGTTGTTATAAACGTGTTATTGCATAAAACACACGTTAACTGCACTGCAAACATATTCTTATTGTTATCACATTGTAAGTCCGCCCGCATGGTATATCGAACGTGGATCATTTAAAATGATGGATATTACTTAGTAGGCATGTAAGCGCTGAACAACCAGCTCGCTTAAAGGGTAATAGCTTAAACAGTCCTTCTGTGCACTATATAAACAAGTATGTGTTTTGATGCTAGTTTAGGATATAACTTCATGCAGTAAATATGCATGATCAATGTAAATAACGCTGATGAATACATGTGATACTTTTATGTAACCGGCAAATAAAATAAATAATAATGCACGTTCCCGATGATAAAGGTGAAAATTGGAAACATAATACACTTCTAAGGAACTGTTCGTAAGATTCACTCATACTGATACATTTATATCGTCTACAAATATGCAGCATACCAAAGATAAAGTAGGACTAGGTATAAGTAACAGATTGCTTCTCTGTGGTGGTATTTTGTTCGGGATTTAATACTTTATATTTTAAATTATAGAGCAAACGGTATCAGTTCTCAATTTATGTTAGTTAAGGCGCCAAACAATTTAATTTATTTGCAATAATATCTTGATTTCCAAGGGAAACTGCAAGATGAAGATGCAGAGAAAAAAAAAGATACTGACACGGATGAGTGTTTTGTGTTTCATAATATTGTTTCTTATTTCTATTCTGACATAAGCACTTGTAGTACTGAAGACATATCTGACGAGATAAAAATCGTCAAAACATAATATGCTTATAAAGATAAGATAGAAACGAGCGTTTGGCGCGTGAATGTATAAATAGCATCAAAACAGTACTTGAGCACAAACTATTAGGCATATAAGAATGGGCGTTTTGAAGGTTGAAATAATAGGTATTTGAAGCAACATCGACGTTCATAAAATTACGTCGCTCTTGTATCAGTCGATATAATAATTGTTTCCGCTTTGAAACTTGTTTATTTTGACGGTAATTTGTTATATTACACATTCATTACATTTATGCACAATTTTCTCGAAAATGATCTTCGTGAATATACTATGTTCATATTGTTCTTGATTTGCAAACAACACACACGAACACAATAGGGGATTTCCAACGGATCCCCTCTACACAAAACTTGTATTAATCATTATCAGTTTCATGAAACAATAACGTCATTAATTGCAATACAAACGTACGTGCTTAATTTCACCGCACATTATGTTTACACCGTGATGCCAAGTAACAAGCAGAACAAAAACAAAAACAAATCTATAAATGACACGTTACCATGGATAAGCACTAGCTGCTCCCCATTAATACACCTAGGACTCAAAAAGCATAAACCGGAAATAGGATTGTTAGATGAAATATATAACTTCTCTTTATATACAGGCGTAACACATTTTTTTCTTTCATGTAATGCAACTCAACAATCTGTATGCAAGAGTTTAAATGGAAAATGACAAAGTAAACTCTCTTTGATAATTTATTTGTTTCATGTATTTCTATTTGTATGACATTGGAAAAAATGCTCATCAATATGACATTTCTTTGAAGGGTATTGCAACAAAACAATTTTCAGTTTGTATTGTATTTAAAAGCCAAACTAGTAAAACCCACTGTACCACCACCAGAGAGGCACAGTCTGGCTATATACCCACGTACAATATTTATTAACAACGTAAGAACAGGTTTCAAATCAAAATGTGTGTCCAAAAGAGATATGATACACGAGTAAAGAATAATTGAACTGACGGCAGTGTATTTACGATACACAAATTGGACATTTACTTAGAAGACAAGGTTAGAGCCTGCTTCGATTAAAATTAAAAAAAAAACTGTTTATCAACGCCACCACACGCCTCAACACCGTATGAATACAAAACAGTGAGAGTTCGTGATGTGATGTGATTTGTGGGCAAAACATCATTTTGCTTTTTGTTCACTTTCTATAAAAATAATCATTGAGCATATCGTATGTGTATATATAAGTCTTAGTAAATAAAACAGACGTACGACAAGACTACATTTATTAATTTTTACTATAAGCATAAAACCGTTCAAACGCATTATGCCAAAGCCGAATCGGTATTAACAAGCTTAGCAAACAACAATAACACGAACATCACACTTTCATATCGATAGAAAAAAATGCTATGCATAAATAAAAATATATGGTAATAAGCACACAGCCTAATTTGAAATATAGTATTGCTCTGTTTTTCTCTTGTTATACAATTTCATATGAAGAAATAAGAGAAATAATTGACACCCAAATGGATGTATTTGTGTTTCATCGGAACATGTATAACAATGATATTACAAGCGTAAATATATACTTAATAATAATCATAATATGTTATTATTGATTTCAGAAACGTGCATGTAAATGGTTTGATCCTGCATTGTATTTCTAACACTGGTAATAATATTAATACAATACAGCTTTTATATATAATCATAGTAACAATACTATATACTCATAGTTAATGTATTATGCTGCGTCAGACGTCAAAATAAATAACATTTTTTTCAATTTTGACAGCGAAACATTATACTACATCGTTCAAGTAAGAATAGTTCTTAACCCAGATACAATAACTATTTACGTTGAAAACTAAACTTCCCCAAATTATGATAACGAAGCTAAATGATTGAAAGAAAATTGTGCTAATCACAGTCTATAAGTAATTACGAAACACACATTTTGTATCTATCTTACGATAATGATGTTGGTGTGTTTTGATAGCAAACCTATTTATCAGCAACAAAACCAGCACCAAAACGCAGTAAGGTTTGATTAGGTTGAAACACCATTTGAGGCGGATTGTTTTTCTTCGGACAGTTTAAACAATTAAGATGTTTTAAATTCGGAGCGCATGAAACTTCTACATTATTGTCGAAATACTAGAATATGTTTGTGTGTTTGAACATCTTAATCCGCAAGATAATTTGCAATTAACTTATTGAATTATGTAATGTCATGGTTGAAGTCAAATTGCACACAAGAAAGATATTTCCCTGTGTATCTAAACTCGGAAATAAGTGATGCAGTATATCGTTTTCAAATATAAGTACATTAAGATAAATAAAAATATTTGCAAAAAAAAAATGTTTTATATAGAAACAATTATTATTTCAATTGTATCTTTTTATATACCAATGTCAAGCATTTAAGACAAAAAAAAACATAAGATTGTCGTAATGAAATCCTGATGAAACGACGGTTTCTTATAAAGAAAAAAGTCTGAACCATTGTTGATTTCTGCATCAATGCATCTAATTGAAGTAAACAAAAAACACATGTACACTGTAAATGAAAACATGAAGTGAAGACAGATTCTTTATGCCTCTATAATTCTCAAAAATCAACGACAATTTCGTTATATATTTCGTAAAATACTTATAAAATATATTTATTTGTGACACTATTAATTACATTTTAGTTTCCCGCAAATATATATATATTCGTACGACACACAAACACTAAAATGGTACCATGTAAGTGTTCATGTTTCGTATGAATAGATATCGTTGAGGGAAATTAAAATGGAATAAAATAAATACAAAAAAAAACGAGCAGTTTGTAATTTCAATTATCTATGTTACCAGACCACATCTGGCGTTAAAATTTCGGATATTGCCATAAGGAAAACTGGTTTTTAATTGTTTAACTTTAGTTTACGAAATATTGTACGAAATGTTCGTTGCTTTTGAGCAGTAATGGGACTTTGAACTAATGTGCTCAAACTTAAAAAGACTTGTAATCAAATCAATCTAAAAACGAGAAAATAAAACGTCTACATCAAATGCTTTCTTGTTGAATAGAATTGCATCTGGTTTCAAGATCTGTTATAAACGGGTATGCATCGAAAGTGCTATATATACTTATAAAGAAATATTTTAAATATAAAGGTGGACCATATTATTCTGTGAAACAATAAAACATCCTTTCAGTGAACAAATTCAATACAACTTGGTAAATAAGCTTTCATTAAATCAGCATTTCTCTTGGCAAGAGCGTAGTAAAATAGTGTTTGTACAATGTGTCTCACCAAATGTTGCGTGTCATTGTACTAAATATTTCATACTGAATTAAGAATTATTTCAGAATAATTACCAACAGAAATAGTAGTAAAATGGGGATGTAAATTAGCAATATCCAAATCAAAACGGCAACAAATAAACTACACCGAGCGAACACAATTTGTGCCACTTATACGTATTTTACAGCTCACATAAATTATAATGAATTTCAAGCAATCGTCCGCGATTATGTTAACAAATGCATTATTTTGAATTTTGAAAATAATGACCGTATGTCACCCAGTAAAGCGTATCTCTGATATAATGGCATTTTAAAACAGGTGTTTAATTAATTTTGGACTTTTAAAGACGCCTTGCGAAACATGTACCTCTCTACACCTTAGTACCGAAGATAGTTTAATACCGCCACAATTAATAAGAGTTAAACATATCACGCGTTATACCATAAGGGTATTATCCCAAAGGTCATCTTATTCCGCGATGTCGGCTCAAATCAAATAACAATTTATATATAATGAGGTATTTTAGAATGCCCTATTTTCTTACATAACATGCAATTAAAAAAACTCCAAATATACTATATACATTTTGTTTTATAAACATGTCCGTCTGTTGAAGTATATTTTGTAAAATATATATTGCAAAAACATAAAAAAAAATACTTCACGCGAAATACAATTTATAATTCAAATTTAATAGAATTTATTAAACTTACTAATGGACAATAGTCCCAATCATTTAAAGAATCAATGATACCCATGCTATATCAGTCACCTATTTACACCTTAATCTGTAAAAACAATTGCAGGAAAATATGTGTTAGCATTGTCTTAAAATGAAATGACATGTAAATCGAGGTAGTTATTATATTGTATACTATAGGGAATACATCCCTGTTTTGTATTTGCAAATGGATATCTTTGCACCCATAAGATGTCTTGACATTTTCCATTAGATTATATAAACACATACTATTGTATACTGATTGTGTTCATTGTCGTCGAAAAATAAGTGCGACTTATTAAATCGGACATTTCAGAAGCAAACGCGATAGACGCATACATCTATAACCACTTCCGAGGATTGGCTTTGATTAGTTACCTCTTCGTTAAGCACGAACACTTGCTGCCAAACCCATAGTTATATATATATATCTCTCAAAATTGTAAACGTAATACTAGGTAACTTCACGAATTCGTTAAACATATGCCATGGTTTAAGCTCTAGGACATATAAATAATTTATAATTATATGTTGCTCTTGTTAAACATAAATGGCTTAACGACTAAAAGTTACCATACAATTATATTTTACAATTTTATCAGCATATTTTCTTAGCTTGTAGAATGTGATATTATATTATACAGAATACTATCGTAAAGGTCGATCATTATTTATTATTTGGTGAAAAGAAAAACATATATTTGAAAGGTGACACTTAACATAATTATAAAGAGTTGTATTATAAAAAATAATTTAATTAGACATATAAGACTTCTTTTTTAACTTTATTTTAAACAGTGAATTATATTTTTTTATATGAATCAGTTACTGTATTATGTAAATCAAGGGGCTCATGTTTATGTTAAAACCCCACCGTTCACGTAGTTTACCTTGACGTGGTTCATACTTGAATTCTTTTAAAAGATTGCGTTCCTCATGATTTTCTTTGCAAACAACGACGTCATTGAAAGCAATGTCAAGTGTGTTGTCCAATGGTGATCCGACAATGCATGCCTCATTGACGAACACCATCAGCAGTACACACACTTTCCAACACAAACACACATTAATGGTTATATTCATTGCACCATTAACGAAATTAACACATTGCAATTGATTTTATAATACACAGGTTAGCATTCCTCTGGTATTCTGTCAAATCAAAACAACATACTCAAATGCCCTTGATAGATCCATTAATCGAATATAAAAACTGAAATTACCCGATAATGTGTCACTTTACCATTCAGAAAGAAGAAATGTCTATGACATCACTTATAAAAATTGACATAATCGACAGATACATTTCCCTTCGGAACACTTATTTTATTCAACATGCAACATTGATTACTAAACAGATTAACCCAACGCCAACAATTATATCCTTACTGAATTTATGCTCGTTGGATTCAATATTTGAATAATTGAACAATATTGTAAAATCTGAAATTACCGATAATGTCTCTCTTTACCATTCAGAAAGAAGAACTGTGTATGCCATCACTTATGCAATCTGTCATAATGTATATTTATAATTTCCTTCTGAACAGTTACTTTATTCGATAAGCATATAAATAATAAATTAACAGCGGATATACTTACCAAACACAAATAATATTTCTTCTCTATTTATGAACTCTGGATTCAAAAACAATAACAGAACAATATGAAAACATTATAAAACAAGTATATTGTATTGCAAAAAATCATAGCGTTGTTCTCCTCCAAAATCAAAAACATACTAAGTGTGGGGGAGCGGTGATAAAACAATAAAACGAACTCCAAGCAAGGAATTATGAATGAGCGCTTAATATTTGTATGACAGTTCTAAGAGTTTGTTTCATTTGAAATACACCATGATTGTTCGATATTATTAAATAAATATCGTAAGCTGCTTTCGGGTGAAGAAAATATTGACTTTTCGAAGAATAATTGCAAACTTTGCCTTCAGCCTCGGTAGACATCACTCTCCTCGTTATGCAATCTTCATTATACTCCTCAAATGCCTATGATATTTATATGCTATCAATGGATATTAAAGTGTTATATTCAATTGTATAAGTGATATCTTTAACAATATGTTTACTGTTATTTCTTTCCATAAAAGCTCCCAGCTAAGAGCATCGTGTAATTTCATACTATAATGGATACATTATTATTCTGTCACCTTTTCCAAAGAAGTTCGTGGAAGACTAATCAACGACGACACTAGTCTTTCCGCACTAACTGGATTTTTTTAGAAGAGACTTCCTCAACCCGAAATATACAATAAACGCAGAAAGTGTGGTCCCTGATTAGTCTGAGTCGACTGCACATACTAATCGGGGACGACACTTTACTTACATGCATTAAGCCCAGTTTTCCCAAAACGAGGTTCATTAAAAAAAGACTCATTGAAACTGATTAGTAGGCCAGGAAACAGGCGCACATACCGAGACTCAATTCAACATCTCACCTGCCTATATCGCATACATATGCCCATATAAATCTTAATTGTTTTATCTTAAAGTGTATTTAATTCGTCCGAAATTTAGTTGGTTCATACTGTATTTTTGTTGACTAAACAGTTTCAATAGGTATGCTTCTCGCTCTTGGAAAACGGTGCTTTACGCATGTGAGTATAGAATCGTCTCGGATTATACTGTGAAGTCCGTACATGCCAACCAGGGACGACATTTTCCGCTTTTTGAAGTATTTTTTTTTAAAGAAGTCTCTTCCTAGTGAAATCCAGTTTGGGCGGAAAGTAACAATAAACTGCATTTAAACTAAAACGCAAGCGCAGTAATAAATAGTGTGTTATCACATAATGTCCATGAATATGCCAGACACCAACCTTAACTAAGTACACATGCAATAACTAACAATTTGTTTATATTGCCCACTTAGGTATAACTTTCAAAAGAGAACCACATCCATGAACAAATGCAATCACTGACAGTTTGTTTTCCATACTTCTGTGGCATGTTGTTCGTGATCGTGTGCTTTCAAGTATTTGTTATGCAAGGGTTAAGCATCAGTCATCAATTAACATTAATTAGCTCAGGTAGTATAAAGTGTTATTCATTTAAAACAACATGTGTGTTGTTCAAAGGAACAAACACCTGCACATAGTTTTTGCTTTATCTATTATATAACCCTTACCCAAATAAACTGTCTGTTCTGTTGTGCTATCGTGTTAATGGAAGTACTATTTAAGATCGGCAATTAGCGCACGGTAAACCTTCATACGCCACAACGAGAATTGGAGAGCATCACAATAAAACATGCTTCTGATTGTACAGAAAAAAAGAAACCTAAGAATGCATGATATAATAACGTTTTGGCTAGTGAGTGCCTACACGCTGTTAAATTACGTACAAATAAAGATTCTTTATTATGCTAATTTCTCTCAATATGATTACAAGAAATATTGCAACGCCACGAAAACATGCTTTCATAGAATTCATGACCCCATGCAAGGCCTGCATAAACACAACATATATATATAATATTAACGCAATACCTACATTCAATCATTGATCAGCAACACAATTTTCTATTTTCAAACAACAGTGACGTTAATGCCATTATGAAAACTACTTAT
Source organism: Dreissena rostriformis (assembly GCA_007657795.1). NCBI lineage: Eukaryota > Metazoa > Mollusca > Bivalvia > Myida > Dreissenidae > Dreissena > Dreissena rostriformis. Next base: position 3,470 of record VMBQ01001646.1, on the reverse strand, counting down.
ACACATAAATTATTAATAGCAGAAGTAGCTTTGACCTGAACTTGACATGTCCTAAAACAATCTCAAGCGAGGTCTTCACACTAGATTTCTTTATCCAAATATTCATGAAGATTGGTTTTTGAAAACGTAAGTTATTTACCAGAAACCATGCGATGCCCAGCACGCCCAGCCACCCGCCCGCCATTATTAGATTGAATAACCAGACAAACATGGAAAACATGTTCAAACTGACATCGGCGTCGAATTTCCAACGTCCCTCTTGTTCCCGTCGAAGCTTGATATATGTTCTCTCCGCCTTCGTCGGTTTGTATTTAACGACCACCTGTGCGTTGACGGTTTTATTCGAATACACATCTATTCCTGTTTTTAATCCTGTCACTGATGTATATTTAATTTCTTGTACAAGCACAAACAGAACTGTATGTTTCCAACTTACTAACATACATCTAGGCATACCTCTGCTTTATATACAACATGTATACGTCATTATTAAAATAGTTAAGCGTACTAACTGGTTGACGTAAGTTTGATACCATAATATTGCGTAGAATAACAGCAAACTAATGATAGTGCAGCTTAACGAATGAATGAGAATCTATTAGTAATTACAAAACACGCTTTTTGTATTTATATAGCAAAAACGAGGATACTTGTGCTTCGATAGCAAACCTATTTATCACCAACAAAACGAGCAAAAGTACGCAGTTCTGTTTGTTTAAGTAGGAACACCATTTTCAGGCAGTGTGATTTCATTTTAACGGGATAAAACAAATGATTTATATTATTGTCTAAATACTAGTATATAGCTGAGATTGAAGTTTAACATCTTAACCCTTAAGATGAATTGAGGTGAACGTTTGGAATATATATACACATCTTTGATAACATCAGTAAAATTGAACAAGAAAAAGCAGGTTTTTCTCTCTATGTATTTGACCGCGATAGAAATTGTTTCAGCTTAACACTGTCAAGTTTAAGCACAGTACCATCAATATAAATATTTGCAAATAACTTTCAGTTAAAAGACGAAAGATTGTCGAAAAAAAATCCTAAAACATCGGTTTCTTATTAATAAAAGTCTAAACCATCTTTGCTTTCTGCATCAATGCAGCTGATTGAACAAAATACTTTAAAGTGTTAATAAAAACATGAAGTGAAGACAGATATTTAAACTGATGTGTTCGAACTCAAAACAACCTATCATGGAAACCCCCTGATAAAAATGAGAACATAAAACTGTCTCAAATGAGGTTTCGCTTAATGAAATATTAAGCGGAATCAATAAGACCCGTTTGGTTTTTCGTACCAAAGGTTTATAGAAGAAAGTGTTCTTTTCTCAATAGGCACCACGCTGATTCTATTCAAAAAATGTATTGCCGCTATTTCATACATACTACTAGGTAACTTCACCGTTTCTATTTTACATATTAAAAAGTTAAAGCTCTATGACATAGCAAACATGTACACTCTTTTCGTTATCTACTTGTTTTTCTAGTTTGTTTTGTGTCATATTATAATAGACAATAATATTGTATAGGTAGTAATTGTACAAATCGATTGAATGAGAAATACTAGTCAATAATATTTACTTTTTTAGAATTTTAATTGTAAATGTTTTGAATCTAAATAAGTAACTTTTATAAATTATTACTTAAATCACATTACTCACGTTTATGCTAAGTCCCCATCGTTCACGTAGTTTACGTTGACGTTGTTCATACATGAATTCTTTAAAAGGATTGCGTTCATCATGATGTTCTTTGAAAACAACGACGTCATTAAAGGTTATATCACGTTTGTTGTCCAACGGTGATCCGCCAATACATGGCTCCTCGACTAACAACATTATCACTACAAACACTTTACAAAACAAACACAAATTCAAGTTAATATTCATTTTACCACAAACAAAATTAAGACATTGCATTTGATTTTTAAGTACACAGGGTAGCATACATGTGCTATCTTGCACAATTAAAACTAAATGCTCGAATGCCTTTGATTGATCAATAATTAGATTGTAAAATCTAAAATAACCGATAATGTATCTCTCGACTACCATTGAGAAGGGAGAACTGTCTATAACACCACTTATCAAAATTGCCATAATTGATAGATAATATTTCCTTCCGAACACTTACTTTATTCAACATGCGAGTATTTATAACTCAACTGAGTAACCCAACAGGTGACAGTTTAACCCATACTCAAGAAAAAACATAAAGGCACCTGTCAATCAAACAGTAAGTGGAAACATAAAGAAATCGGATCCTGAACGCTTGAACAATTGAATACTTATGTCACGATAATATCAGAACGTTGCACTGAAAATAGATGAGCAACCCATTAACTGCTGATTATATGTATGTATGTATTATTATACACCAATTCGTTTTCAATAGTAAAATCCAAGATATCTATCTCAGCATAATTGAAATATACCACGACCTTGAATTGTCATATATCTCGATCGGCTATAATAGTAAACATATACTATAGTGCGCGTGGAGCTTTACATAGTACCACGGGTTTTCCGAAAATTCAGTCCAAGCGAATATTCTGTATGCATTTTAAAATGTATAAAATGAATGAGCGCTTAATATTCGTAAATAAAAACGCAAGTACGACGGGCGTATTTCATTTTTTGATATTATTAAATACATATTCTAGGCTTCTTGCATGGTATGTAAACTATTGACCTTTTGAAGAGCAATATCCAACCTGGCCGTTAGTAGACATCACTCTCCTCATGGTGCAATCTGTACTATAACCCTCTACTGCCAATAATATTCATATGATATCAATCATATGTAAGTGTTGTACTCATTCTGATACCATATTCCTCTCGAAAGAGTAATAACACACATGGCCTTTAGCCTCTCTACAAATCGCTCTCTTCGGGTTGCACTCTTTACATACTCTTCAACTGCAAATTATATTTATATAAAATCAGTGTCAATCGCTATTTAAGTGTTGGACTCAATTTGATCCAATATTTCTTTACCACAATGTTTACTGTTGTTTCTTACCATGGAAGCTACCAGTGACGAACATCGTTCCATTGCATACTATATAACACTTTGTTACCTTTTCCGAACATTTAGGATTTTAGAAGATTCATTGAATCTGAGAAGGAGGTCAACAAGCAGATGCCTGTGGCGCACATACCAAGACTAAATCCAACATATCAACAGCATTTATCTTTTACATATGCCCAGATAAATCTTAATTGTTTAATCGTACAGCTTATTGTATTCGTCAGCAATTTAAGTTATATATCCTTTCTTAATTTTTACTAAACTTGACTATATAAATCGACCGCAGTCCACACATGCTTATCTGGGAAAACAGTACACGCACATGCATTAAACTCCGTTTTTTCAAAGCGAAGCTCATATCTATAACTCAAATTCACTAAGATAATGCGAATAAAACGAACAATATACATATTTTGCTAATTTTGCTTATTA
>VMBQ01001645.1:149163-166359 GCA_007657795.1 Dreissena rostriformis | reverse complement strand
CGGTACTGCTTCATCCACCTCCTCCGTGAATCTTGCCCAGTTTTTGTGGGCCTTCTTACAATAATGGCAATTTGCTTTGAAGCATGGCAAATCTTCAAGTTTTGCTCCATCACATAATGGCTACATACCATATCCGGCATAGGTGGCCGCGATAAGTTATCTGCATTTACATGTTTCCTCCCTGGCCGATGCTTAAGGATGATGTTGTATTGTGATAGCTCCTCCATCCACCGAGCTAGCTGTCTTTGGGGCTCTTTAAAGTTCATCAGCCACGTTAAACTGGAATGATCCGTTCGAAGTACGAACGGCTTCTCTAACAGGTAGTGTCTGTATTGACTGGTGAAACATACTACTGCCAATAATTCCCTCCGAATCACACAGTAGTTTTTCTGCTCTGGTGTCAATACATAGCTAACATAGGCTACAACTTTCTCCTCTCCCTCTTGTATCTGGATACGTTCTCATGAAATGGCAACACCGGACGCATCTGTGTCCAGTATAAATTCATTCACGTATTTGGTAAAGCCAATATCGGAGGCTGTGACAAAGCAGTTTTTAGCTTATCAAACGCCTGTTGCTGTTCCTCATCCCACCTGAACATGTGCTTTCCGACTACTTTATACAAGTCCGCACTGATTTCAGCAATGTTTGGAACAAATAATCAGTGATAATTCACTAGGCCTAAAGATCTCTGAACATCTTTTGTGTTTCTAGGGGTTGGCCAATCTATTATCACCTGTATGTCCGCCTCGGCCATAGCTAACCTATCCTCACTCACAATCCTCCCCAGGAACTCCACCTTATTCTGGAAGATCACGCACTTTTTAGGCTTCAGTTTTAAACCATACTTTCGAAAACGTTGAAGGGCCTCCTCCAGATATCGGAGATGCTGGTCAAATGTCTTACCAAACACCAATATATCGTTAAGGAATGCCAGCACGGTTTTCCAATTCAAACCTCGAAGTACGAGATTGACTACACGAGAAAACGTCGCAGGAGCATTACATAATCCAAACCCATCTTCACGTGTTCGAAGAGACCATACTTCGTCACAAACGCTGTCTTTGATCGATCCTCTTCCTTGATTCCCACTTGCCAATATTCTGAGTTGGCGTCAAGTTTCCAGAACCAACAATTTCCAGTAAGTTTGTCCAGACAGTCATCGACAAGTGGCAATGGAAAGGTGTCCTTGATTGTCACGCTATTGAGACCACAATAGTCGATACACCATCTGACCGATTTGTCTCGCTTTCTAATCTGAACTGGTGCTGAAGCCCATTCCGATACCGACTCCTGTATTACTCCGGAATCCAGCATCTTTTTCAAGTGTTGTGCCTCCTCCCCAGCAAAACATGCTGGCGTTCTCCGCATCCTTTGCTTGATAGGCCGCACCTGCCCCGTCTCTATTGAATGCTCAATATCAGTGAATGTGCCAAGATCAAACTCGCTCTTTGCAAATACATCCTCATAAGAAATGAGTTTATTCGCAAGTTTCTCTCTCTGTTCCACCGACAACTCCTTACTCGACTCTTCGAAAGTTGCCTTTAAATGGTCTGGCACCTTGTCACTTAGGCTAAGTTAAACGTTATTTACAAACTGTTAACTGTGTTCTTCAACAGTTGCCTCCATGTAATCCTCCTCGTTTTTGGTCACAGGTACCACTGTCTCTATTGGAAACGCTTTCGCGACTCTTTTCCCTTTCTTCAGAACACGATATCTGTCTGTGATATTCACCACACATATTGTCGCATCCTTTCCTTTGTCATGCAACGTGTTTGGTACCAGGACACCCAGACCCTCCTCTCCTTCCACAATAAACTGAGGCATGTCACCGTCGACTTTACATCGTACATGTTCCGCAGAATTTGGAGGTATTACACACCGTTTACTAACGGTAACTCTGCATACTCCCGGTTTACCGTTGGTAACTGCCACATTCATTGGTACCTCTTCCCCATCAATACAGAAGGTATCGTTGACATAGTCCAACACAGACCTTCCCTGTATGAAGTCAAATCCTAGCAACATCTCATGTGAGATTGGTGCTACATGAATGTTCTCCTCATATACTTTAGACCCTAGTTTTATCCTCACTGGTCCCACCCAGTGCCATTTATTTTTATGTTCTTTCCTGCGGCATTTAACGTCACCTTTTTTCTTACTTCTGGTTTCTGGAGCAACTTGGGACATAACAATCCCACTTGCCTCACTCCCGCTTTCTGATGAACTGTCATATGTTTGTGTTTCCGCATTCACGAAACGCGTGTCTCTTCTTTTTGCTCTTCCTGGTTCAACCGATCTATTTCTACGAGATGTTTGTCCCGTCTCTTCTACAGAAACATTTCGCCCTCTACCTCGATCCACAGGTTTCAAAGACAAAGTAGGCCCCTCTTTTCCAGAACTATCGACATTTTCCTCATACCCTGTCTTTGAATCCACACGCCTGGAAGAAGAAACACTTCCCCCCTTTTCCTCCTAGTTTGTGGGCCAGCATTTACGAGTCGGGAGCGGCCCTCTTGCCCGACCCCCGCTCGTTTAAACCTCTTGGTGCACGCCCTTCGATTGTCGATAAGGACACTCTAGTCTACGATGCCTGGCATGCGTAACATTGTTGAGTAGCTCTCCACTTTTCGCAATCGGCTCTCATATGGCCAGTCTCTCCACAAAAGAAACTATCATTGATGCCTGGCTGTCTCTCACCCGTTTCTTGCTGGGCTCTCCAACCATTATTTTTTGCACCTCTTCATGTTGGGCGACCTCCCCAACCTCGACCTCTATAGCCACCCCCTTTGCTATAACCGGCTTGGTTTTAATTATTGTTCCATGGTTGGAAGCCTCCACTAAGACCGTAACCACCCCTGTTGGGCGTATTGTTCATTTGGTTGAATCCACCAGCACCACGTCCATAACCACCAATGACTTTCCCACCAGCACCTTCACTCCTATTGAGTGCCATTTGTTTGTTAAAATGGCTCTGAATCTGATTCAACCTTTCATCAAGCCGGTTTATGCTGGTTTCAAAGACATTTACCGCCTCCTCTGTTTCTCGCTGCGAAGTACGCCTCGAACTCTTAGGCTTTACATTGGTACTATCGATGTGCAGATAGTAATGTACGTAGTCTTTGGCTTCGTCAATGGTCTTGAAACGACGAAGACAAGCGTCNCATTGATGCCTGGCTGTCTCTCACCAGTTTCTTGTTGGACTCCCCAACCATTATTTCTTTCACCTCTTCCTGTCGGACGACCTCCACCACCCCGACCTCTATATTCATCACCTCTGTTATAACCTTCACTCCTGTTGAATGCCATTTGCTTGTTAAATTGACTCTGCATTTGGTTTAGCCTTTCATCAAGCATTTGGTTCAGCCTTTCATCAAGCCGGTTTATGCTGGTCTCAAAGAAATTTACCGCCTCCTCTGACTCTAGCTGCGAAGTACGCCTCGAGCTCTTAGGCTTTGCATTCGTACTATCGATGTGCAGATAGTAATGCACATAGTCTTTGGCTTCGTCAATTGTCTTGAAACGGCGAAGATAAGCGTCCTTTGATGCGTCTCTATTCTCGAGACCTAAACAAAAACGGTTGACCGCCTGTGAAGCTGCATATTTTTCAGACACCTTCCTGAATGCTCTCAGGGATAACAACTGCACCCGATCCACTCACACCTCAAGAGATTCGTTCGACTCTTGACACGCTTGGTTGAATCGAACTTGTGCTGTCTCCGCAAACTCTTTTCCTCCAAACCTTGTCTCGAACCTCTTCATGAGCTGCCTGTATGTGAGGCGACCAGTACCGGGAGATATCAAAGTATGATATTTCGCGGCATCACCTTGTAAGCTCCAACACAAACAATACCTGCATTCATCCTCTGTCCAATTGAAAGCTTCTGCATAACTCTTGAACTTCCATTTGAAAGAGTGAAAATCGTCCCCTTTACCATCAATGGAACCAGCAAACCGCAAATGTCTATCAAAACCTTTTGGCACCCTCCGCAAAGATACATCCTCATCCGAAGAGTCTGATGTCTCGGTTTCAGATGTGTCTGTTGTTTCCGCAGGCACCCATTTTCTCTTGGGTTTTCTTTAAATTTTATTCTTCGTACTTTCTCTTTCTTTAATTTTCACTGATTTCTTATATTGAGATTTGGCTTTTGGCTTTACTTCGATTTCATCTTCTGAATCTTCTGTTGTGTTTTGATGTTTATGTTTTTTCTTGAGCAGAACTTTCTTTGTGCTTCTTTTAACAACAGCTGCAGGTGCACTCCAATCTTCTGACTCTGATGTTTCAGTTTCAGTCATTTCTGGCTCTTCCTCCACTTCATCAATTTGGGCTTTCCTTCCAGATTTATGGTTTATGGCCATTAGCTCATCTTCAGTATCTGTGTCTGAACTGAATACATCTTCCAATTTTCTTGGTTTCAGCGTTGGCCCTTCGAGATCTGGACTTCTGTGACTCAACATGTCGTTCACTGCAAAATCCATTTGCTTCAATATGGCCGCTGACATTTTTTCCCCCAAATTCCTCCTTCAACAGTTTTGTAGTTAAATTCCCTTGGGACAAACGTCACATGTGCATACGTTTAGAGATTTTGTCTCCTACAACTACAATCTCTTGCAATTGATCCACCGGGACAAAATTCACTTTTATTCTGCCGCCCTCCAAGCACGTCCTGTTGCAGAAGCAGAAATACTGCCCCCTTTGCCAGATTTAGACGTTCCGTCGCCTGCAGTAGAGGTAGTCGTCGCGCCACCTGTTGCTCCTTTGGCTGCAGCTGCACCAGGATCAGTTTCTGATCCCTTTATCTTCATCATCAGATTCGTCAATCTATTTTCAGGTGTTGCAGTCATCTTGTCTTTATTAAAATAACTTCACTATATAATTGTCACTCATATTGTTTACAAAAGTATCACTTCAATGCACGATATTAAACTCCACGTGCATGAAAAACAACTATAAAATATTTCAAACAATGTACATTCAATGATAATAATGATAATATGGCTTCAAACAATTTATCTCATGAATCACGAAACAACACATTTATTTTTTTATTTTTTGTATATGCTAATCCGGGACGACACTTTCCTCAAAACCATTTTTTTTTATTATATGCTAATGTGGGACGACACTTTCCTCAAAACCAAATTTTTTAATTATATGCTAATATGGGACGACAATTTCCTCCAAACCAAATTTTTAATTATATGCTAATAGCCTAATATGGGACGACACTTTCCGCCAAATGTCCTATATTTAAAAAAAAATCTCCAAATGTGATGGAAAATCACTTGAATCAATGCATCGCCTATTTAATTACTGCACCCAAAGAATAATTTATAAATTTATCTGAAATTCCACTAGTCCAGAAATATGTTACTTTATTCCTGGTAATTTACCTATCTGTGTTTTAAATACAGAGAAATTATCACTGTATGTTTTAATATTTGCAGTAATCAATAAGTATTTAAACTTATTATATATTTTGTCGGCTGTATTCCAAGAAATACTTGGATTTTTCAGAAAAAGATCATTTGTTGTTGTTGTGTTTTCACCACCACTGTTGATGTTGCTGCTATTACTGCTGCTGTTGTTACTGCTGCTGTTATTACTGATGCTGTTGCTGTTGTTACTGCTGCTGCTAATGATTTTGTTTCTGATATCTTGAAAAATTCTTGAAAGTTTTTCACCCACAAATTTACTCCACCCTNGTCCAGAAATATGTTACTTTATTTCTGGTAATTTACCTATCTGTGTTTTAAATACAGAGAAATTATCACTGTATTTTTTAATATTTGCAGTAATCAATAAGTATTTAAACTTACTATATATTTTGTCGGCTGTATTCCAAGAAATACTTAAATAATTCAGAAAAAGATCATCTGTTGTTGTTTTTCGACCACTGTTGATGTTGCTGCTATTACTGCAGCTGTTGCTGCTGTTACTGCTGCTGCTGCTGTTGTTACTTCCGCTGCTGCTGCTGTTACTGCTATTGATGCTATTACTGCCAATGATGCTGCTGTTACTGTTGCTGCTAATGATTTTGTTTCTGATATCTTGAAAAATTCTTGAAAGTTTTTCACCCACAAATTTATTCCACCCTGGCTCTAAAAAGCTTTAAAGACGCCCTGACTGATGAAATACACCAGACTTTAAACCTTACACCAACCACCCTCCGCTCAGGTTCGAACCACCTTTCTTCCTTGCTACAAATTTTCACTCAAATCCACCGGGGCAACATCCCCAAGTTTTCCACCGTGAAATCTGCAGGAATTAAGAAGAAAGTTCTCGCAGCGCCATTATGGTCGATTGGTAAGGTATTTGGCCACCATTTACCACCGGGCAAAGGACTTACAACCTAGTTTATAATCTGAAATTAGCTTCTTAGAACCAATGGCGTCTTTACCTCGTTGAAGCTATTCTCGAACTCCCCGTATTTCCGCCTAGCCAGCAATCGGGCCGCAGGTACCAGTAACTACCGAAAAGATACTCGTCTCGTCTGGTTCCCGTCACGACCGGCTGGTTCCCGCTGGGGTAGCGAATGCTACACAAGCAACAAAATTCAAGGAAAGCACGACAAGTCGATATTCGGCTAATACGATCAGTTGTTAAAAATTATGTTTCTGAAGCCGTGGTATTGTCGGGTTAATAAAAAATATAATAAATGTACGTGTAGGATGCATGTGATTTTTATTCTTATGAATTATTACAGGTGAAATGCACACAGAGACGCAAAGAATTATGTTTGTCGTTACTGTGGCAAAGACTTTGCAATGCAAGCAGATTTGGATGCCCACTCGACCAGGGAAGAGCGCACTCGAGAGATCGAGTGTGAGATATTTGAACACAAGACAAGTACTCGGGCTCATATGCGAGAACATAATTTTTTATGAAGACACATAGTGAAGAAAAAACACATGTCTGCAGAGTGTGCAAAGCCGCCTACAAACATATCAGCTCACTTTGTAGACACTACGGGCAGAAACACAAATAACGTGTATAACGTGTTTTTTTCTCAACTCACATGTTTGTATGGGTAAAAGTTAAAGGTTTGCCGTTGTTATTTTCATGCAGTTTTTGTGCTTTACATTTTTGTAACTGTCGTTAGAGTGTTTTCCCAGATCTTAAATTCCACATGCAACATTCTGAAATACTTGGTAGTTCCGTATTACTATTACACCTCAACTCGAGCTCACGTCTACATTCAAACTGATGTACAGTTGAGGGCCCGGTTGCCAGGTCTTTTCACCTTTACCTGGCGAGTAAACTAACAGTCGCTATTTTTTTATGCATAAAAAACACGTTAGAATACCTTAAGCTTAAGTTTTGTATTTTAATATGTTTATAAGAAATTTAACATTTTGTTTATTTTATTTAATTCGCATTTAATGTTTACGTTAGTCTAAACGATTGTTAATGTTTTCAAGTCTGCTAAACCGCATTATGTGACGTATGTGCTAAATACGCGCGTCTTGTTNACACAATTCAATCTGCGTTGTTGTATTTTACCTTTGACGTCATAGCGTCTATTGTGCGTCTATTTTGCGGGTAAAGAATTTGATTGCGGTAACTGCCTTTGATATGATAAAAGCGGCCCGCTGCGAGAAAACAAATAACGACTTAGCGACGATTTAATTTCTGATTGCATGAAATATGTGCAAGTAACAATAACAATGTGTATAAGTAGCAATTAGCGGCCCAGTCATAACGCCATAGTAATAGCGCGTAACAAAATCAATAGATCTTTATCGCTAATAAGGTGTGAACAACAACATTTAGCTAGCGTGTGTTATTATAAGGTGATAAAAGGATTAGTGATCGTTTATTGTGGCACAACGGGCATCGAACTGCAGCTTTTGTAACAAACTTTCTGCATTTATGGAAGCGGACATTTTGTCACGTAAAACGTCTGTTACCCAAATGCCATTTTCAATTTCCAGGGGATAAAGTCCCGGAAACCGATGTATGACAATGATTTGAAGATAAACTGTGCTTAGATGTGTTTAATAAAAATGATGTTTGTGTGATGATTGTGTTCTTATAAATATTAAAACTTTTGGATTCTTTGCATGAGAACAATAAAGTTATGTCGTACTTTCGGTTTATAACATCGATGCGCTATTACTTCTGCGGACGTGACGTCATTGCCACATGACGACCGTTAGGTAAACATATATTTCAATAAAGGTAATACGAAATGTCTGATTTACTGAATTAAAGAGATGCATAAGTAAACAACATTATTATCGTTGATAAACTCATACGTTTAATAATAGGTATGAATTTAAATCAATTTATAAGATATTAATTTGTAGTATTCACTAGAAATAATTTATGTTATACTAATTTATCGGCAATAAGCCTTTGTTTAAATTACTTTGTTTACGAAACGACTGGGTGGGGTTATGATCTAGCAATACTATCAACTGGCCAACGATCTAAAAAGTGGTCATCTTAAAACAACGGTCACATGTCTACAACGGGCACTGTTGTCATTTCCCTTGACTGACCGTTGTTCTCAGTTTGGACTGTATACAGGAACTGGTAGTCCGTTATGAAGTTCAGAAGACATGTTGCCACAGAGTCACAAAACTTGGCTGAGTCCATTTCCATACATGTCACCAGCATGTCACAGTTTAGAAGCAAGGCGTAGACAGCTCCCTCAAACGACTTCCACCGAGTATGGAACGTCTGTTTAAATTTTCTTTCTGCCATTTCATACACTTGTTGGATCTTGTCTAGACTGATGTTTTGGCGAGTAGTGGTAGTATTTGTAGATTGCGTTGATCATGGCTTGATATTTCTTTAAGTATTTGTCAATGCTTTTATGCACAACTCAGGCATTTGGTCTGAAAAACCCACTACACTTCCTCAGTAGTCCACAGACAAGTCACCATTCTCGTAGTCTTGCCACAGCTCAAAGATATTGCCGTGTAATGAGGTCTCCTTTCTTCGCCTGTGTCTACACAATTCCCCTTCGGAAATCATCTTTCCCTGGGTTGGGATAAGAGACGCCTCTTCATATAGCAGCACCAGCATCAAATAGGAAGACGAATTCGCTTTCTTGGCCTTTTAGTTGAGTTTGGTGTGCCACCCCTCAGTCGTTGTTGTTGGTCTGTATACTCCTCTTGAACACGTTCCAAGTAGCTGCCCTTCTCGAAAAAGTGTGTAAAATGCGCAATTAATGCGCTTTAAATGTGCATTAAATATGTTTAAAAAGCAGCTGTATTGGCACCGTAAATGAACGTTTGTGCATATTTGTAAGTGTATTTACCAGGGGAACTAATAGGCTCAAGTACATTTGTTTGGTTAAGTGTATTAAAAGCATTTTTTAAGTGCTATTTTTACAGCCCAAACATTCTTTCCTACATTTATCCCAAACATTTGTTCCTAAATTACTTTTATTGGAATAAATGCAAATTTTGTAAGTGGAATAAATCATGAGAACGGCAAAAGAAGTTGAAGTGTTGTTCTTTATTTAACTTGTATTTATGATGTTATGCACATGAATTTATAGAAAGGAAATGAGCACATATTTACGTTTATGTACATGTATACACAATAAAATATGCAAAAGAAAATCTAAAAGATACACATATGTATATTCAAACATACAGCTGGAGTCAATAATGATTATTCACAACATATCTTAGTGCACAAGACGAATTCACAACATTCTGAAGAAACTCCACCATCAACATGGTTCCAGCCTCATTCTGATCGCACAAAATCTTTAATGTCTGTTGGTGGCTCACAGTCTTCTTTCTCATACGTTTCGTCACCGACTCGCCCTTGCTAAGTCTGAAGACATCTGTTTCCACCATCGCGTTGTCTATCTGGAGGCAGCCTATCAAAACCCAAAGCAAAAGTTGTTGTGGCCGACGAGATGCCGAAAACCATTATTCCATCTTTCACAGACATTGTTGGTGCGGTCGCTACAGCTTATAGTCTCTGTGCTGACATTCCACAATTCTGGCTTGAACCTAGGAGACGTCTGCCTGAAGCGTATCCGACCGTTGGTATTAACAGTCCGGAACGCATCAGACACATAGGAACGGGACAAAGAAGTCCAATACCAATGTGAGGACATCTGGTGCGGACTGCTTCAAGTAAGCTATCCCGCTGGCGATGTGGTCCACGGGTAAGAAAGCGAGGCCGTCCACAGGAGTGACGGCTTTTCTCATCCTCCTTGTAGATACTTGCAAGTCCCTTGGCCTGGATGTGTTGCCAAGTCGCCTGGNAATTTTAATGTCTGCCAAGCAAAGACATCCTCCAAAAACACACGCACACATGTTATTCAAACTGATTTTGCCGATATAAAAGTAACTTAGTATGCACATTACTCTAGAATTAAAACATAATCCAGTGGAAGCATAATGAGTCGTGTTCTGAGAAAACTGGGCCTAATGCATGTGCGTAAAGTGTCGTCCCAGATTAGCCTGTGCAGTCCGCACAGGCTAATCAGGGGCGACACTTTCCGCCAAAATTGGATTTTTTTCTATGTAGAGACATCATTTAAACAAAACATTCCATAAAGGCGGAAATTGGCGTCCCTGAACAGCCTGTGCGGACTGCACAGGTTAATCAGAGATGACAATTTACGCACAAGCATTATGCTCAGTTTTCTCAGAACACGACACAAATGATTAAAATATAAACAAACCAAACGTCCACATTTGATTTTAAATGAAAAGGCATTCAGTATCCAAACGGACACATAATTCTCAAAAATGGGGAAATATAAACGTTTTACATAAATATATGCTACAGTTATTTCGACATAAATGAAAAAAACACATCTGCGCATGGGCTAGTTATGCATACACAATACATATTAACTTAATTATATACAACACATATATGAGCCTTGCTCTGTGAAAAGGGGGTTTTATGCATGTGCGTAAAGTGACGTCCCAGATTAGCCTGTGCAGTTCGCATAGGCTAATCAGGGACGACACTTTACGCCTCAACTGGATATTCGTCAAAAAAAGTCTTGCCTTTCACGAAAAATACAATTAAAGCGGATATTGCCGTCCCTGATTGGCCTCTTCGGACTGCATTTAACCCCCTTTTCACAGAGCGAGTCTCATATATATACGAACAGCACATCTTCATGTACTTGCAGGGGTCGTTTCATAAAAAACTTCAATTGTAAAACATACACATCAATTAAATAGCATGTTACCTTAAGCGACTACAACCTTTGCAGGTGTGTTGCAAATAGATTTTAACGACGAAACATCAGTCACTCAAACACGAACATAAAAACATACGCAAGAAGCATGAAATCATAAACGAGAAAACATTGTTCGTGTAAGGAAATACATCGCAATTTAATGTGTAATTGTTATGTTACATAATTAAAACCTGTAGTATTTATTCGTGCATTAAATTTGTATAGTATTATAAGGCGAGTAAAAACAAATATGTGTCTCGTAATTTATTTAATCACATGTGATCCTAAAATAACATTCGTCTATGAAAACCAATGCAGTATATACTACCATGCAAACGCATGTTTATTAAGTTACACTTTCAAACGCGTATTAGCGCTGTGTCTTTATGCTTTAAATAATTATATGCATGAGTCGGGCATTGCGAAAAACAGGCTTATTGCATGTTCACAACGTGTCGCTCCGATATCAGCCTGTGCAGTCCGCTTTAATGGAATTGTTCGTATAAATGAGGTCTCTTCGAAACAAAAATCAAGACTTGGTCGAAAATGTCGTCCCTGATAAGCAGGGCGGACAAAACAGGCTTATCTGAGACTTCACTTTACGCTGACGCATAAAGTCCGGTTTGCCCAGAGCGTGGCTCAAATGTATGACGGCATTGTCAAAATCTTCTAAGTGTCGAGTGTCCAGGAAGTGATGACCCTTTTGCATGGTTTAGTTCATTGTGCTGACCGTGACAATACTTCCTCATGGTTACGACAATAAAAGAATGGAGGGGGAGTATATGTGGTTGATAGATCACTACACTTCTTGCAATTACATGTTGGTCAATGTTCCCCAAAGACAGTATACAACGTCCCGTGAACATCTCAGTATAAATGTGATTTATTGATGGCGTGGTATTTGAGCTGTACGGGCAGTATTATTACGACGTTATCACAACACACCGTTCAATCGACTAACGCAACGTCTGCGGTTCATACATTGGCCGCGCTACTGTATACATGTCGGTTAAAAGCGGAGTGTAAGTATTTTCCTATACGAGTAACGTCCACATCTCATCATGCCATTTTTCATTGCCTCAGCTGATGGCTTGAGCATAATTTTATTTTCGCAGCCGTTGGCGTGACCATCTAATAAGAAGCCACGGCCGTTGTCTTGAGCCGTTTTTCTAACCCCACTCGTATTTAATCGTTGATAAAAATGTTGTGTGTTCATGTGGGATGCTGTAATTTGGAATAACCGAAAACAAATGATTAAAGATGTCAATAAACTGTTGTTCTTATTTATATTTGGTCTAAATCCTGTGTAATTAGAGTTTGACTGAGAGAAGGGTGAATTTTGTTTGATTTTTGACCACATTATAACGGATTTCTTGAAAAGTAAACAGCTAGAAAGGTAGGGATTACGTTCACAAAGTCCTTCTTACATAGGCACTCAAAGAACACACTCAAAACTGCTCAATTTAATACGTAAAATATAAAGAATAGGGAAATACTTACACTCCGCTTTTAACCGACATGTATACAGTGGCGGGGCCGATGTATGAACCGCAGACGTTGCGTTAGTCGATTGAACGGTGTGCACAAAGGATTTACTGTTAATAGTGATTCAAGGATATTGACATTTCTATATATCGGCATATTCATATTTGATGTGATGACTGACTCAGCTCTATACCAACATGACTCGTATGTGCTGTAATGTTGAAGTACACAAATATACCTGCATAATAAATGTTCAAAGTTATAAATAAATATCTTTCTGAGTTAAACATCGCTCAATATCAGCGATTTCGTGACGTTTTAATATTGCTACTGACGCAATAACTATGTAATATTAAAAAAAATATTTACTTGTCAATTAAAACTTAATTATAATTAATATCATTTTATCCTCTTTGGCATTTCTTTAAATTTCTTAGTCATTCCTTCTGTCGCGTTATTTCGTGTAAATGTTAATCATCTACATTAGTATTATTGCTTGAATGTGACGACTGCATTAAATTTGCATTAAAATCGATTAACTTGGAACCCTATCCCCATAAATAACACCATAATGTGTATAACAAATGACCAAACAAACGAACAGGGTCAACTTTTATTGCGTATCAAATGTCATATAAATCGTTAATATTTAAATGATATTTAATGTATCAATAACGCTTAACATTGTTCGAATTTCAGGATACTTAAAATGATTAAAGACATTTCTTACGATGATTTATTCTAAACAAACAATAGCTTGATTACAAAAAATCAACAAGAGACCGCCAATGACATGGCGACGGCGTCTTTAAAAAGCTTGCAACAGAACGCATCGAAACAGTGTGCGTTAGCGTAATAAAAGAAGACAGTCAACGCTTGACGTTACGTGTCATTTAATGATCATTATAAAACTTAAACAATTATTTTACAACAAATACTAATTACGAGAAACGATTATTTTGTAATAAAGGGCGAATTTGATAATATCATAAATAATAATACTTAGCCAAGCATTACGAATTATATATCAGCTTGACAAAAGTGCGACGTCACAAAGATCGCTTGAATATAATACAGACGCGATAGGTTCAATACATACAACACCTAACGAGCCTTTGTTTCTCGAGGCGATTTATGTTCAAGACAACTTAACGTCCGGCTTGCCTTTGAACCGAGACACGAATTTGCATGTATTGTGTGTTGCTAATTATTCCGGGCTACCTAGACTGACTGCTATTAATCACATATTGTCAGTCTGTCAGACTGTCAAAGGGAAACCCGTTAAGTGGAAACGCGATCGCTTAAAAGAACGTTTTGACGTCGACGTAAACGCGTGGAGAGTCACTCGTTAAGGAATAGTCGCGTCTTCGACACCACCATGAGCCGGTCCGCAGAAACCAGATGTTTGCTACTTTTACTTGGATTTAATTTATACGTAAATTTAGTCCAAGCAGCATTCGCAAATGTTGGTACGTATTAATTAAGTGTTTTAATGCATTTTAGCTATTTAATAATACAGATGATAACAACTCATAATTATGTTAAACCTATTGTATTCATGAAATATATGTGATATTGTGTTAACAATTCAAGTTTGCCATTGCTGTAATTGCACATTTTAGGTAATCTTAATATGGCTACTTAAGCTACATGCAAAGGCACAATTGTGTCGAAATTATAGTGCTTAAATGATGGTTACATCAAACAGTTATTGTCTTTATAACATAAACCGACTCAGACCTTGTACACATACATATTTTGGTAATATGCTTAAGATATATTTTTAATCCGGACAAAGTGCGCAATAATTTGGTTACATATGCATAGAAAAATTATGAAATATTATAAATGTTGTTTAAAGCCTATATTTAGTTTTAGTATCTTTGAAAACATATACGTTTATTTAATTGCTTTCCGACTTCAGTAATTAAAACAAAAAACGTAATTATAATACTGTGTTGGATGTCAGTTTTGTGAAACACTTTTTATCAGCCTAATGAATTGTTACAAGTCATTAACTGAATCTTTCTTTGCAAGTGAAGTGTTATCATATTTCTGAAAACATGAGATTTAAGAGACAACTACAAAAATTTGTGGTCTGGCGAGTAGTGCAAAAAGCATTACAAAATTATTGGTACCAATAAAGGGTATATTGCGAAAAAGACTGATACTGAACTCATCAAAATATATTCAACAACATAAAGCATATTTGCTACATAGACCGCAATGTTCAATGGACAGATTCAATGGGTTAATATTACTCCTTACATGATTGCTGTACAAGTTTTTTTATGGCGCTGTTCTCATGGAAACTAATCATATCTGTCAAAACCTTTCAAACACCGCACACTCGCGTGCATTGTAACAACTGAATGTTTATCATTTGACAACTGTCATCATGTCATTTCATTTGCTTGTATGCAGCTTTCTACAATAGTTTGTTAATGAGCCGCGCAAAAACATCGTATTCGGGGCAATTCTGACGGTTTTAAATCAAGCATGCAAAACATAAAATATGATTAAAAAACTTTAACTAAACATTAAGAGTTCGTCCAGACAAACTATTAATGTGTAAATGTCGTACAGGGTGAACACGTCTTGTCATTTATTGATTGTGAACAATTCAAGTGTACGATTGTAGATACGTGTACATACGTGTAGATACGTGAAACATCTGATTTACCGAAGTAAAGAATAGTAGTAGTATATGAGTATTAAATACTATTGAAATTAATACTATGTCTTTATACATCTACTTAAATAATACATGTCACTGCAAGACAGGAAGCTTGTGAAACATTTAATCAGACAACAACAGCAACATAAATCCAATTTCTCAGTAAGGGATTCAACACTTTCGACCTCTTTAAAAAATATCACATATTTCCGTCAAGATCATCAAATAATAAATATTGCTATATTCGGTAAATGTGTCATGTGGTGAAATATAAAGTGCAAGAAATGACATAAATTCTCACACCCACTTTACTTAAAATGTCAGGTGCATAGCATAAACATGTCACATAGGGGCCATAGAACGGACAATTGACGAATGCGTCCATTACGACTTCCTTTAATGCTCAATATACAATTGCAATATACACTGTATAATTTGTCAATATAACCTCTGTATTAGTGTGCGTTCTATTTTATGTTCCTGTTGGATTATATTGAATAACCTGAAATAATATTCTGAACCTCGATGTAAAAAAAGTAGTTTATTCAAGCATTTGATATTATATAGAGCTCACATTGTCATTTTATGCATGAACTGAGCTTAAAATAAATAAAGTAAAAACTTGAAACTCGATCATTACATTTTTCGACTTTTAAATTATAAACCCCATGAAACCCGTTGCAGTAAGAAGTTCGAAATTCCGGAAATGACCGATTCCAACCGAATGATAACTTTACGGTGTTTTATTTATAGGCGTGAAGTATCAAGTTACACTGAACGTGTACTCGGGTCGAGAAAATCCTGAATGGGAGGTCGACGAGGTCAACCCCATGTATCAGCAGCTGTCGTGGGCTGTGAACAGCGAGCGACCCACCGAGTAAGCCCATTGATAATATGATATTCTAAATTGACCACGTCTTCCTACGATGAGTCCCGTCATAGGGCAATTAAAAAATGCTTTTGAGTACAGAGTTAGCCAATCGACATAGAGGATATTTGTTCATATCAGTGTAAGATCGTTTGTTATTTCACGAGTGATCATAGAAAATATATTTTCACGAGTGGCGCACTTCATGAACAAATTTCTGTTTCTTTTATGCCCCTTTTTCAAGATAATAATTAATAATAATTTCCCTTTCGCTGAAAAGTGACCCTCTCTCCCGTGGCGTGCCTCAATACATTAAGATGACGTCATTTTGTTGACGAAATGACGTCATTATTCCAGGGCAATTCTTCAGTTAAACTCGTTTACAATGTAAATAAACGGTAAAAAAAAGTATACAGTTAAAGGAAAATGTGTTGAATTCGGTGGAATATCGATTTTATTTCACTCGTGATCATAGAAAAATATATACACGGATATAAACAAGGGAAGTACATTTTGATATGATAATCTAAAAATAGAAAAAGGAATTCCGAAAATTTGTTCTTTTCACCGGTGAAAAAAACAATTTTGTTCTTTCACTGCTGTTATTTCACTGCAGAAATGTCATATTTTATCATTAGGTATTAAAGAAAATAAAGTATTAGAAAATTTCTCTACGTATTTTTGGGTTGAATCCCGTCTTACACCGTTGGTAATATACGAATGTCAAATGCAATTTGTCTTGATATAATTTATTTTAATTAAAAAAGGCTGTGCCATTCCGAATGCTTTACTTACTTTTTACATGTCTATAAAAACTAATAAAAAAAAAATCGTCAACTAATATCTTGACGGACAGTTTTTTTTAGGAAGACAGCATAGATCCCATAATAACTAGTAGCTGACAAAATAAGTACTGTATGTTACAATCGACACATCATATTCTTAAGTAATGCTTTGCCTGATAACAAAGTCAACTGTTATGATAGATTAACATT